>RCUC01121421.1:0-140243 GCA_003697995.1 Taxidea taxus jeffersonii | reverse complement strand
CCCTAAGTTTTTTTTTTTTTTTTTTTTTTTTTTTTTAAGTAGGTCAGTCACTTCCCTATTGGGGGGTACTGCCTGGGAGCAAAAGGATTAAGTCACCTGCTTATCAGCCTTTAATAAGCCAAAATCTGCAAAGTCAGAAACCTAAAGGAACCAGCCAGTTAATTAATACTGACCTGGTAGTAATTCTGGTAAACCCCAAAGCGCATTGCCTCTATCTAAAAAGAGTGGTTGTTCTTAGGGTGTCTAACAATCCTGGCCTGCCTGTTTTGATGGGGTTTCCAAGGTGTAGGACTCTCTGTATTAAAATTGGAAAAATCTGGCATAAGTAGGTCACCTTAGCTTCTACTCAACATAGCTAATTGTTACTATATGGAAAGTTCCTTCTTTTCATTCTTTCTTTCTTCATTATGTAAAATCTGATACTTTAAATATTGGGAATTAATTCAAATTAAAAAAAATAGTTTGTAGATCAAAACACAGAAGATTTGGCCCCTGGACCACCCAGTTTGTGGTCATTTTCTGAGATGAGACTGCGAACCTAGGGAAAAAAGTCAAATAGATGATGTTGTTTTGCTTTTAGTCTAGGTCTTATACCAGAGTCAAAATGAGTCATTGTGGCTCATTTATCCATTGTATCTAACTGACAGGAAGGGTTCCACATAAGCTTTAGGGATGAAATCTAAGTTAGTTATAAGCTATCATTTTGGTTATTTCCTTAGTCCTTGTTATCATTTTATATCCTCCTTGGGAAACCACCAGAAGTATGCGTGAGAAAATAGGATTTCAAGACTCCATTCATGGCCAAACTCTCAACACAGCTAATGTTGTAACTATCACATGTTCTGCATGTTCCTCTGCCCTTTCATCACTGATCTTGTCGCTCTTTCCTTTTTTTGCCATCTGGAATGTGGTTATTTCGTCAGAAATCAAATCCTTTATATCCTTAGCTTTTTCTTTTGTCTTTTTTTTTCTTTTTTACAGATTATCCCCACTCCCTGCTTGCTATAAATAAGTTAATAAATACAAAAATACTTAGAGCAGTGCCTAGAATATAATAAGTACAAATAAGCATTTTTAAAAAATTTTATTTACTTATTTAGATTTTATTTATTTATTTGACAGAGAAAGAGATGACAAGTAGGCAGAGAGGCAGGCAGAGAAAGAGAGAGAAGCAGGCTCCCGCCTAGAAGAGATCCTGATGGGGGGCTCAATTCCAGGTCTCTGAGATCATGACCTGAGCTGAAGGCAGAGGCTCAACCCACTGAGCCAACCAGGCACCCCAAGTGTTTTTTTCATTATCATAATCATTAGTAACTGACACCCAGAGGACATACTTTGCAATTATCTCGGGGAAATTTCCCATCCTTCCTTAAGGCTTCAGTTCTCCCTGATGGGATTGAATTCTCCCACCTGCCCTCTGCTGTTGGTAGACTATTAATTTATATAGTCCTGCAGAAACTCATGGTGTTTCAAGACTCATACCATCAGCTTACACCATTTTACTACTTTTTTTGGTCAGCCTTATCACAGCCCTACTATCACTGAGGACTTCTGATCTGCCTTAACATTTTCTTCCACCCTGATTCCTGTTGGGATCCTAACAACTTCATGTCCATGTGAACAAGCCAAACATTATAGCCTCCTGCTTCTTTCATCTCCAGCTTTTACAGTGTGCCTTTTCAATCTCATCATTAGGAAGCTCTAAGATCCTAAATTTCAACTTGCCACTCTCAAACCACAATCACCTTTTAAAATCTCCTTTTACAAAAGCAATTGAGCCTTTTTCTTTTTAGTGCCATCTCCTCTCTCAGCATTATCCTTCATAGAGGAAATTGAAATTGCCCTAAGAAAAGCCTTAACTTCTACTGCACCTTGAAAGGCATCTGTCTTCACTGCTACCTGGCTCAGAGAAAAGGGAACCATGGCTTCATCTTGATCAAACTTAGTTCTACCACTTGTGTTTTTAATCTAATCACCCTGAATTCCTCAGGACAGTTCCAAACTATTTATTTCTCTCTCTCATCCTGTATGTTCTGGCTTCTTGCTGTTTGCTTGTGAATCATTCAAGTCTCTTCTATCTCAAAAGAGACATGAGCACCCAGATTGTCCATCTAGCATCCCACCTCTGCTCATTCCTTCATATCCTAGCTCTTCAAATGCTCTTCTCTGGCATCCTCATGTCCCATTCCCTCTTAAACATTTTGTACTTGGGTACTGTCCGCAGTCACTCCAATTAGCAACCCTTACTTAGGTTACTTAACAAATTTGATAAAAGAGAATCTTTTTATTTCCTAAGATACTTATCTTCTACTCACTCTTGACCTTTATCCAAACTTTTGTGTCCATTGTTTTATATATAAATTCCATGTGTGCCTATCTTATAGCCATTTCTCAACCTTCTCCATATTACCCATCCTGGTTTTTCCCAGTTTTATATTTGGCTCACTCCTCATACTAACCAGTATCCTTGATCTGCTTACTCATGGCCATGACAGAGGCTGCTCCTGAGATATATACTCTTAAATGTACATCTGTGTCTCTAACCTCTTTTTTAAATCCTTGATTCATGATACATTGTTCCCTAAGAGAAATCTGTACCTGAATGTCCTAAAACCTAAAAAGACCACATGTAAAAAAATTGACCTTGTCTTTCTTAGCCTTTCATCATATTCCTTGTAATTGTCATCAAAATGTATTTATTTTTTCCAGCCATTAACCTGAGAATCCTCTTAGAACCTTGCTTTTCCCACATCCTCATACTTAATTAGTATAATGTTAATTTGAATCCTTCAGAAGCCAACACCAAGAGGGAATGGGATGTGAAAGAGATTATTGGGGAAAATACCTCTGAAGGATAAAAGGAGGGAAGTTTCCGCTAATAAGAAAAGCCTTCAGACTGTAAAGCAGATCTCTTCTTTGTAAAAGAGAGGAGGGAGGAAGGAAGATTGGGCAGAGAGAATTTAAAGCCAGCCAAGGGGGAGCCTCCAGCCAAAGTCTCTCACTGTAAGTGTCCTATATGCCACAAGAGTCTTGCATTTTGTAGGAATGGCTTGCATCAGTACCACTAGCCAGGTTCATGCATTGGCTAGGAGCAGCACAGGAATCATGGCCTTTTCATGAATGAAGTGGTGGACATGGTGAGCTGGGAGCTGGGGGCACAGATCAGTTATATACCATACACTGCAGAATATCTGATGAATGTATTTTCATGTCTGCCATCTTCCAAACCTGATCAATTTAACTAAATATTTATCACACTTGCTTCTGATCCATTCTTCTGGTACAGCCTCATCATCTTTTTTCTGGAATGCCAGCTGTTCTCCCTACTACCAGTCTTGTCTGTCTTCCTCTCCAGTTTCTTCTCCAAGCTGCTGCCTTTTCACAGGCAAATCCAATTTGATAACTCTTTAGCCATCAGGCTGTGGTCTTTCAGTGGACACTCTTGGATAAAAGCCAAGTTTCTTGGCATGGCAACAAAGATGTACAAAAATTCTACCAAGCCTTTCTAGCTGCATCCCGCAACACTTCCCTTACCTCTCCAGAAATGTACAGCACAATCCACTAACTGAATTTGTGATCCCTCAGATACACCTTCCTCAATAGTATGCTTCATGCCTTTGCCTATACAGTTTCATCTGCCCACAGTATGCACACTCTCATTGCTGCTCCCTGCCCCATGGCTCACTATTGATGGCCACATGGCTTAATATATTCTCCTAAGTTTTCATGTTGGCTGTTCACTGGCTGGAGAGCTTTAAAAACAAAACAAAACAAAACAAAACAAAACAAAACAAAACAAAACTGATGCTTGGATCCCCAGAAATTCTTATTAGTCTGTGCTATGGTTGGGCATTAGGAGTATAAAATCTTTAGAGAGAATTCTGTGTAGTTACAGCAGAATTGAGAAACACCATTGTACAGAAGCTGTCCCCTGAATTCCCAAACTCCTAGGGCAAGTTTGAAGGTCCTGTCCTGGATAACATCTAAATATCCTCCTCATATTTGCATGACCTGGTATGAATTTGCTTTATCTGACTGAGCACATGAAAATTCCCTTGCTTTCTTCTTACTGTTTTTTTTTTTTTTTAATCATGCTGAATGTGACTTGTGTTTTTAACTAGGAGTGAGAAACCTAATATTAGTCATTATTAGGGGAATGGTCTTACTCCTCACTGCAGAGCTGCATAATTGTATTAGGGTAAATACCAAGTAGATTTTGAGGAAGAACCTGCAGATCTCAGTCCTTCCTGTTTATCCATAAGATGTTCAGTGCCCCAGCCTAAAACTGATATACCATTGGATAATGGTACACTGCTTCACTCTGTTCAAACTTTATGGCCCCTATAGCCAAGGTATTTGTGCTCAGACTCCTTGCCCTCTCTGAAAATCCATCACAACTTGTGTCTCTGTAATTTACAAAACAAAAAAAAAACCTATTAAGGATTTTATTTATTTATTTGACAGACAGAGAGATCACAAGTAGGCAGAGGAGGCAGGCAGAGAGAGGGAGGAGCAGGCTCCCTGCTGAGCAGAGAGCCCGAAGTGGGGCTCAATCCCAGGACCCTGGGATCATGACCTGAGCCTAAGGCAGAGGCTTTAACCCACTGAGCCACCCAGGTGCCCCTGTAGTGATGTTTTTTATCTGCCTACCAACTTACAGTTTGGGGCCCTCATACACAAAACCTGGTGAAGATGAAAGAACGTAAAGGTTTGCTTGGTTATATGCCTGAAGTAGGGATAGGGAAAATGACTTTTAATCTTTCAGGAATTAGAAATAAGATAGAAATTGACATCACAATAAGTTACCCTACCATCCTTGTATTGTTTATTTAATAATGTGGTTAAGTTTGCTTGTCTGCTTCCTCACCAGACTAAGGAATATGAGGGCAGAGAATCTATTATTATGCTATGTGCCTTTTACTATACCAAACCCAGTGATTGGCACTTAGTAGATATTAATCTGCTTGGGCTACTGTAAAAAAGTGCAATAGATAGAGTGGCTTAAATAACAGATATAAATTTCTTGGACTTTCCAGCCTCAAGAACTACAAGATCAAGGTACTAGGCATTTGGTTCCTACTGAGATCTTGCTTCCTGGCTTGCAAATGGGTACCTTCTTGCTGTTTCCTCATATGGCAGAGAGAGTGTTCTCTCTCTCTTCCTCATCTTATAAGGTCACTAATCCTATCATGATGGCACCGCCCTCATGATCTTAATTTTTACCCTAATTACCTCTGAAGGTCCCCATATCCAAATAGCATTACATTGAGGCTGAGATCCCTATAATGTGAATGTTGTTATGCTTGATGGTGTCACTGATTTCCCTTAATCTATTTTTTTAAGATTTTATTTATTTATTTGACAGAAATCACAGGGAGGCAGAGAGGCAGGCAGAGAGAGGAAGGGAAGCAGGCCCAATGTGGAGCTTGATCCCAGGACCCTAGAATCATGACCTGAGAAAAAGGCAGAGGCTTTAACCCATTGAACCACCCAGGCGCCCCCCTTAACCTATTTTCATTTTTTATTATATTTTTCTTTCTCATGGTCATCTTGATTGTTTTCTATTACTTTGTCCTCCAGGTTACTGTATTTGTTTATCTGCTTCCTCTAGGCTCCTAGTCATTCCCTCTGGTATATTTTTAATTTCAGTTATGGAATTTACCATCTCTCATTGGCTCTTTTTTTATGTTTTCTATCTAAGTTTTAACGGTCTCACTGAGGTCTTCCACACTTTTCTTAAGTCCAGTGAGTATCTTTATGATAATTACTTTAAATTCCTTATCAGACATATTATTTATCTCTGTTTTGTTTAGGTCTCTTGCTGTGATTTTGTCCTATTCTTTCATTTGTCTCCTCATTCTGGCTAACTCTCTGTGTCTGTTTCTATGTGTTAGGAAAAATCACCTATATCTTCTGCCCTTGAAAGTAGTGACTTTATGAAGAAGGAATCCTGTCATGCCCTGTAGTGCAATGTCCCTCCTTGACCAGAACCTTGTACGTCAGAGGTATCTTCTGTGTATGTTGTATGCACCCTACAGCTGTGGCTGTGCTGCATTTGCCTTCAGTCTACTCATATGCAATGGCTCTCTTTTCCTGTTGTGTGCAGGATTTAGTCCTTGTGTCATTAATGGGCCAGTTTTGGGCCACCTTGGGTTTTAGTTAGGTCAGACCAGGCATTTGCCAGAGCTGTGCTCACACTGAATTGAAAGGCACTCCCTGTCTTGTCCCATGAGAAACTTTAGTTGGTGGCTGGGCCCGCTGCTAGGGTCCCGGTAGGACTGGTATGTGTGTAGTTATCTTCCCCTCTCCCTAGGGCAGGAATCATTTTAGAGTGGTGCTGGTTCCTATCAGGGTTACTTGCATACTGTCACACTGTTACCATTTTGGATGGACTCCTGCCAAGGGCATGTTGGATGGGGAGGGTCTGCAGGAGGCCATGGGGGTGGGGTGCAAGATGTTCACAAGGTTTGCAGTGGTCTGCTATGGGAGGGTACCTGTAGAGATTTGATAGTCAATGGTAGCTTGGAGGGGTAGTCTCCTGAAGAGTGTGGGGTGGGCCTTACTGTTAGCAAGCTAAGTGGAGAGTATTCATGCCATGCTGGTTCCCATGGATGTTCACATATCTCAGCTTGGGGGCAATGGAGGGAAATGGTACCTGCCAGCTCTTTTGTTCTTGGTGAAGTCTCTTAAAGTTTCCTACCCCTCAAGCACATGTTCTGAAATATGTAAATAAATCTGCTTCCCATGTACCCCAGGTGTTTTTCAACCTCCTGCCCGTATGCTGCATCTCAGCCAGTCTGTTCATTGTGCTGTCTCCTTAAAAGTAGGTACTTAGTCTCCTATGAACCTCCAGCTCTTCCAGAGCTGATTGCTCTTCAACCTTGGCCGCAGCTACTTCTTGCTAGACATAGCTCCAAAGGCAAGAGAACCAAAAGCAAAAATGAACTATTGGGACTTTCTTGAGATAAAAAGCTTCTACATGGCAAAGGAGATAGTCAACAAAACTAAAAGGCAACCTACAGAATGGGAGAAGATATTTGCAAATGGCATAGCAGATAAAGGGCTAGTATCTAAGACCTATAAAGAACTTATCAGACTCATTACTCAAAAAACAAATAATCCAGTCAAGAAATGGGCAAAAGACACGAACAGACATTTCTCCAAAGAATATATACAAATGGCTAGGAGATACATGAACAAAACATTCCACATCACTTGGCATCAGGGAAATACAAACCAAAACCACAATGAGATGTGGTAACATACCAGTCAGGCTGGTAATTTTAGCCAAGAATGAATACTTACCATTTACATGAATATGGATGGAACTGGAGAGTATTATGCTGAGAAAAATAAGTCAGTCAGAAAGACAATTATTATATGATCTCACTCATATGTAGAATATAAGAAATAGCACAGAGTATCATAAGGGAAAGGAGGGAAAATGGAATGGGAAGTCATCAGGGAGGGAGACAAACCATGAGAGACCCTTAATGCTAGGAAACAAACAGGATTGCTAGAGGGGAGGTAGGTGGGAAGAAGGGATAATTAGATGATAGGCATTAAGGAGGGCATGTGATATGATGAGCACTGGGTGTTATGCACAACTGATGAGTTATTGAATTCTACATCTGAAACTAATGATATACTATATGTTGGCTAATTGGAAGAAAAAAAGAAAGCCCCACATTGTAAGAAATCATAAAGCCAACCCTCTGATTTTCAAAGCCAAATGTTATGGGAACTTGTCTTCCTAGTGAGGGTCCCCAAGCCTAGGGTGGGATTTGCTCCTTTCCAATCTCTGTGCCTCTAGTGTCACTCCCTCCTGTGGACAGTCTTACAGGTCAGTTTGGTCTGACCCTGTCTCCATTCTCTACAATTTTCACTGTGGCCTCTTCTCTACATTTAGCTGTGGAGAGTCTATTCTACCAGTCTTTGGGTTGTTTTCTGCATTATTTACCCTGACGTGGGTGTTATCTATCTGTACCCAGGGAAGTGATCATCCTCCTGCACCATCTTGCCCTGAAGTCTCCACTTTATATCTTTTTTGTGTGTGTGTGTTTAATTTTGGCATTATTTTCAAAATAGTATAAAGAAGCCCTGTGTAGCCTTCACTCAGATTTCCTAAATGTTAACATTCTACTCTATGTCTTTTAATTGAAGCAGTTAGTCCATTTATATTTAAAATACTTATTGGTAGGTATATACTTATTTTATATATATATATGTATATATACACATGTATATATACATATGTATATACATACATACACATATATGTATATATATACACATATATATTTTAACTTGTTTTATGCTCTTTGTACTTCTTCTCTGTTCCTCTCTACTTTTTTTTTCTTCCCTTGTTTGGTGTCTTTCTTTCGTAATAAGCTTGAATCAAAATACAAAGTACAGTAGCTTGTAATAGCTATGTTTAAATGAAAAGCTGGTCAGCCAAGTGCTCATAACATAATTGAGCTAGGAATCATTCACAAGCAAAGCAGATTGAAAATTAGTCACAACTCCTTCATTTTTCCCTGCCATGAGTACTTGGTAGATTAAAGTATATTTTCTTAATGATAAGTGTCTATATTATTTTCTTCAAAGTCTTTTCACTAATGAAATTACATGTGTACATATATATAACTATCTGTGTGTTATATAATACAATTTTAAATTTGCTTCTGTATTTATATCTTTCTACATAAACTAGAGTGACAAACAACTTCAACTATTTTACTACTGGTTGCTCAGCTTCTAGGAAAATATATAGCTAGTGCTTATATTGACTGAAGAAAGAACTGTATTCATTATATAATAAAACATTAAATAACTACTGGAGCATATATAGAAGGTAATCACTTCAAAATTATAGTTCTAAGTTCTGAACTTTAAAGTTACTTAAAATAACATGTTAAGGGTTTACATGATAAACAGGATAAATCAAGTAACACTCATTTTTATGTTTAGAAATATGATTCTTAAAAATACTGAACTATGGTATTATGATTGCAAAATTTAGATAAGAAATTTAGAATTTTAAATTACCAGCGTGGTTGGAGGTCCTTTAAACACACACACATACACACACACACATAGGGGTGCCTGGGTGGCTCATTATCTAATGTCTGCCTTTGGCTCAGGTCATGATTCCAGGGTCCTGAGTTACAGCCATACATCAGACCCCTTGCTCAGCAGGAAGACTGCTTCTCCCTCTCCTACTGCCCCTGCTTGTGTTCTCCCTCTCTCTCTCTGCCAAATAAATAATCTTTTTAAAAATTAACATATAGGGACGCCGGGGTGGCTCAGTTGGTTAAGCGGCTGCCTTCGGCTCAGGTCATGATCCCAGCGTCCTGGGATCAAGTCCCACATCGGGCTCCTTGCTCGGCAGGGAGCCTGCTTCTCCCTCTGCCTCTGCCTGCCTCTCTGTCTGCCTGTGCTCGCTCTCTCTCTCTCTAACTAATAAATAAATAAAATCTTAAAAAAATAAAAATTAACATGTAATGTATTATTTGTTTCAGGGGTGCATGCCTGTGAATCATCAGTCTTACAGAATTCACAATACCCACCATAGCACAAATCCTTTCCAATGTCCATAACCCAGCCACCCTATCTCTCCCCCCACACCCCAGAAACCCTCAGTTTATTTCCTGAGATTGAGTCCCTTATGGTTTGTCTCCCTCCCTGGTCTCACATTGTTTCATTTTTTCCTTCTCTTCCCCCTCTTACCCCCACAAGCCCCAAACCTGCCTCTCTAATTCCTCATATCAGAGAGATAATGTGATAATTCTCTTTTATCTGATTGACTTATTTCATTTACCATAATACCCTCTAGTTCCATCCATGTCATTTCAAATGGCAAGATTTCATTTTTTGATGGCTTCATATTATTCCATTGTATACATCTACCACATCTTCTTTATCCCATTCATCTACTAATGGACATATAGGCTCCTTCCATGGTTTGGCTGTTGTGGACATTGCTGCTATAAACATTTGAGTGCACGTGCCCCTTTGAATCAATAGGTTTGTATCTTTAGGGTAAATATCCAGTAGTGTGATTGCTGGTCATAGGGTAGCTCCATGTTCAACTTTTTGGGGAAGCTTCATATGGTTTTCCAGAGTGGCTGCACCAGCTTGCATTCCCACCAACAGTGTAGGAGGGTTCCCCTTTCTCTGCATCCTTGCCAACACCTGTTGTTTCCTGACTGGTTAATTTTAGCCATTCTAACTGGTGTGAGGAGGTATCTCACTGTGGTTTTGATTTGTATTTCCCTGATGCTGAGTGATGTTGAACACTTTTTCATGTCTCTGTTGGCTATTTGGATGTCTTCTTTGCAGAAGTGTCTGTTCATGTCTTCTGCCCATTTCTTGATTGGATTATTTGTTCTTTGTGTGTTGAGTTTGATAAGTTCTTTAAGATTTTGAATAATAGCTCTTTATCGGATATGCCATTTGCAAATATCTTCTCCCATTCTGTCAGTTGTCTTTTGGTTCTGTTGACTGTTTCCTTTGCTGTGCAAAAGCTTTTGATCTTGATGAAGTCCCAATAGTTCATTTTTTGCCCTTGCTTCCTTTGCCTTTGGTGATATTTCTAGGAAGAAGTTGCTGCCTCTGGGGTCAAAGAGGTTGCTTCCTGTGTTCTCCCCAAAGATTTTGATGGATTCTTGTCTCAAATTGAGGCCTTTCATCCATTTTGGGTCTGTTTTTATGTGCAGTGTAAGGAAATCATCCAACTTCATTCTTCTGCTTGTGGCTGTCCAATTTTCCCATCACCATTTGTTGAAGAGACTGTCTTTTTTCCATTGGACATTCTTTCCTGCTTTGTGGAAGATTAGTTGACCATAGAGTTGAGGGTCCATTTCTGGGCTCTGTATTCTGTTCCACTGATCTATGTGTCTATTTTTGTGCTGTCTTGATGATTATAACTTTGTAATAGAGCTTGAAGTCTGGAATCGTGATGCCACCAACTTTGTTTTTCTTTTTCAACATTTCTCTATTTGGGGTCTTTCTGATTCCATATAAATTTTAGGATTATTTGTTCCATTTCTTTGAAAAAAGGTGACAGTATTTTGATAGGGATTGCATTAAGTGTGTAGATTGTTCTAGGTAGCATAAACATTTCCACAATTCTTTTTTTCTAAAGATTTTATTATTTGACAGAGATCATAAGCAGGCTCCCTGCTGAGCAGAGAGCCCGATGCAGGACTTGATCCCAGGACCCAGAGATCCTGACCTGAGCCGAAGGCAGAGGCTTAACCCACTGAGCCACCCAGGTGCCCCGACATTTTCACAGTATTGTTCTTCCAATCCATGAGCATGGAACATTATTCCATTTCTTTGTGTCTAACTCAAATTCTTTCACATGAGTACTTTATAGTTTTCTGAGTACAGATTCTTTGCATCTTTGGTTAGGTTTATTCCTAGGTATCTTATGGTATTGGATGAAATTGTAAATGGGATTGTCTCCTTAATTTCTCTTTCTTCTCTTTTGTTGTTGGTGTATATAAATGCAGCTGATTTCTGTTCATTTATATTATATCCTGACACTTTACTGAATTCCTGTATAAGTTCTAGCAGTTTCGGAGGGGAGTCTTCTGGGTTTTCTACTTAAAGTATCATATCATCTGCAAAGAGTGAGAGTTTGACTTCTTGTTTGCCAATTCGGATGCCTTTAATTTCTTTTTGTTGTTTGATTGCTGAGGCTGGGACTTCCATACTGTGTTGAATAGCAGTGGTGATAGCGGACATCCCAGCCATGTTCCTGACCTTTAGGGGAAAACCTCTCAGTTTTTCCCCATTGAGAATGATATTGGCTGTGGGTTTTTCATAGATGGCTCTTATGATATTGAGGTATACCCTCTATCCCTACACTATGAAGAATTTACTTTGTCAAATGGTTTTTCAGCATCTATTGAGAGTATCATATGGTTCTTATTCTTTCTTTTATTAATGTGTTGTACCACATTGATTTGCAGATGTTGAACCAACTTTGCAGCCCAGGAATAAATCCTACTTGGTCAGGGTGAATAATCGTTTTAATGTACTGGGGGATTCTATTGGCTAGTATTTTGGTGAGAATTTATGCATCCATGTTCATCAGAGATATTGGTCTAATTCTCCTTATTGATGGAGGTTTTATCTGGTTTTGGGATCAATGCTGTCCTCATAAAATGAATTTGGAAGTTTACCTTCCATTTCTATTTTTTTGGAACAGTTTCAGGAGAATAGGTATTAATTCTTCTGTAAATTCTTGGTAGAACTCCCCTGGCAAGCCATCTGGCCCTGGGCTCTAGTTTGTTTGGAGACATTTTTATTACTTCTTCATCTCCTTACTAGTTGTGGGCCTGTTCATGTTTTTTATTTCTTCCTTGCTCAGTTTTGGTAGTTTATATGTCTCTAGGAATGCATCCATTTCTTCCAGATTGTCAAATGTGCTAGTGTGTAATTGCTCATAATATGTTCTTACAGTTGTTTGTATTTCTTTGGTGTTGGTTGTGATCTCTCCTCTTTCATTCATGATTTTATTAATTTGAGTCCTTTCTCTCTCTCTCTCTCTCTTTTTTTTTTTTTTGATAAATCTGGCTAGGGTGTAATCAATCTTATTAATTCTTTCAAAAAACCAACTCCTATTTTCATTGATGTGTTCTACTCTTCTTTTGGTTTCTATTTCATTGATTTCTGCTCTGATCTTTATTATTTCTCTTCTCCTGCTGGGTTTAGGCCTTCTTTGATGTTCTTTCTCCAGCTCCTTTAGTTTTAGGGTTAGGTTGTGTACTTGAGACCTTTCTTGTTTCTTGAGAAAGGCTTGTATTGCTATATACTGTCCTCTCAGGACCACCTTTGCTGTGTCCACAAGATTTTGAACAATTGTGTTTTCATTATCATTTGTTTCCATGATTTTTTTCAATTCTTCTTTAATTTTGTGGTTGTCCCATTCATTCTTTAGTAGGATGCTCTTTACCCTCCATGTATTTGAGTTCTTTTCAACTTTCCTCTTGTGGTTGAGTTCTAGTTTCAAAGTATTGTGGTCTAAAAAATATGCAGGGAATGATCCCAATCTTTTGGTACTGGTTGAGACCTGATTTGTGACCCAAGATGTGATCTATTCTGGAGAATGTTCCATATGCCCTAGAGAAGAATGTGTAGGCTGTTGCTTTGGGATGGAATGTTCTGAATATAACTGTGATGTCCGTTTGGTCCAGTGTGTCATTTAAAGCCTTTATTTCCTTTTTGATATTTTGCTTAGATGACCTGTACATTTCAGTGACAGGGGTGTTAAAGCACCCTACTATTATTGTATTATTGTCAATGTGTTTCTTTGATTTTGTCATTAATTGATTTATATAGCTGACTGCTCCCATGTTAGGAGCATAGATATTTAAAATTGTTAGATATTCTTGTTGGACAGACCCTTTAAGTATGAGATAGTGTTGTTCTTCATCTCTTATTATAGCCTTTGGCTTAAAATCTAATTGATCTGATATAAGGATTGCCACCTCAGCTTTCTTTTGATTTACATTAGAATGATGAATCATTTTTCACCCCTCACTTTATTTATTTATTTTTAAAGATTTTATTTATTTATTTATTTATTTGACAGACAGAGATCACAAGTAGGCAGAGAGGCAGGAAGAGAGAGAAGAGGAAGCAGGCTCCCCGCTGAGCAGAGAGCCCGATGCGGGGCTCGATCCCAGGACCCTGGGATCATGACCTGAACCGAAAGCAGAGGCTTTAACCCACTGAGCCACCCAGGCGCCCCTTCACCCCTCACTTTAAATATGGAGGTGTCTTTGGGTCTAAAATGAGTTTCTTGCAGACAGCATATTGATGAATAAATTAATAATCTTAAAAAAATAAACACACACACAGGTTCTCATGAATGCACATAAATACAGAAACTGTGTATATAACCACATAAAATTGAACATAACTAAGATATTATTTTGATACAAAGCATCATTAGCTTAATACAATGACACCCTTAATAGTAAGAATCCAAGACTATACATCTGAGTTGTGAAGAGCTGAATCAAAGTAGTCTTCTAGTCTTTAAACATGGTTTGTTTGAATAATTAGATTATATATTGTTGAGTTATGGTAATTGCCAGTGTCCTTTTGCTAATGACTCTACATTGGAAGCAATTTGAAAATTAAATATTTAAATGAATCATTTGAAATTCAAGGTTAGGTAGTGTTTAGTAATTAGATAAAATTGGTTGTTGGAATTCAACTGATTTTTTTTAACAACCAATTCTTTTTCTCTGAATTAAGTTTTCAATATCATTTGGAAATTTTCATGGGAAGATAATGGACACAAGTAAACCAAAACTACTGACTCCATTTACTATATACATATTCGGGAATTTGGCTCCTAGGAGTATCTGAATTTTTGTCCAGGATATGAAAGATCTGATGTAGCAAACTTGGCCTTGCCTCCTGTGGGCCTGCTTTCAGCTATAGTTGGGCACTGAAACCAAGAGTAAGATGACAAGAAAGGTGGATGTCCAGCAGAATATTGGGCAGCCTTCCTCACTGAAGCATAGGTCACAAGGGCCTAGGCAGAAGGCAGAACCCAGGTATGACTGTGTGGGAAGGGTGAAAAGAGTGAGAGATCTCAGTGTGGAGGAGAGGAAAGTGCGCCTGCTGTCATAGCTACAGGCCCTTCCTAGATAATGGTGTCTTGACTGTGAATGGTTGTGAGTTGGGAAAAGATTTAAACAGGTTCAGTTACTCCTAAGGAGTTGCTTTCAACTGAAACAGTAGCAATCATCTAAGATGTAATTAAATACTACTTTCTGGAATGGAGTAAGAGGACTGTTCCTATCTGAAATGATTAATGAAATGCCAGGGCCATTTTTGAATAACAAGGGGAAAATTCTTAAAGGTATCCAGACAGAAAATGCAAGTTACTTGTGAAAGAAAAGAAACTAGCTTGGCTTCAGTTTTCTTTTTCAGAATTTAATGCCAGCAGGAAATGGAGCAACATCTACATTGTCATGGAGGAAGAGGTTGAACTTAGCAATGTTCTTGTATATGTAGTGATAAAAGAGATTTTTAAATATGCAAAGATTCCCAAAATATTTCACTTGCACTGTTGAAAGAAACAATTACTGTGTAGACAGTTGAAAGATGACTAAAATTTAAAACTTTAAGAATGGGAAAGTTAGGATATAAAATATTGGTGATAAGCATTATTATCTGTTAAATGTAGAAGTAGGTCAATAAATACGGTAGGCCACAGAGGGAAGGAAAATTTATATAAGTTGCATTTCTACAGTGCAAAACAAAACAAATAAACATGCATGAAGAGCCTCCCTTAATGTGGGGAATGTGTCAAATGCCTTATAACAAATTATATCTTGCCATCCAAAAATCCTTTTTCTGATCTAGTCTAAAAAGCAATCATAGATAGACAGTGTATACACAAAGATGTTTCTCACATCATTATTTATCATAGTGAAAACTGAGCCAAAACTTCAACAGTGGTAGAATGGGTGCCCAATTATACAAGCATTTGAATTAAGTGTAGAAAAAATTTTAAGGCAGAGTATGGTGTGAGATAAGCAAGTATCTGGTGACAAAGGATACTGATAGTGTAGTATTTCTGGGCTTGCAAAATTGTTAAGCCAGCCTACATTGATCAGCTTCCCTGGGAGGGACCATTCCTCTTTCATACTCTTAAATTCTTAACAGTTAATTTAAACATTCTTGTAAAATTCTCCCTAACAACTAATATATATTTTTTAAAGATTTTATTTATTTGACAGAGAGAGAGAGAGAGAGACAGCAGGAGAGGGAACAAGAGGGAGAGGGAGAAGCAGGCTTCCCACCAAGCAAGGAGCCCGATGTGGGACTCGATCCCAGGACCCTGGGATCATGACTGAGCTGAAGGCAGATGCTTAATGACTGAGCCACCCAGGTGCCCCCCTAACAATGAATTTAAACTCATTCCAGTGTTCATTAGTCTTAACCCAATTCTGTCCTCCTAGAAAAAAATCCAAAGAGATTGTTATTGAGTTCTCAGATCACAAAATTGTCACAGAGAGGAGAGTTGCAGAAATAAGGGAGCGGATAGTGTTGGCACCCATTTGTTGTCCAGTAAGTATTTATTGAAAATTATTTGACTATATCTGATGAAGAGATTTGTTGTATCAGTAAAGCTTGAGTAGTTCCAGAACTACTGTGATAACTTATTCTTAGCAAATGTTTCCTCACAGCTCAATGCCCCTACCTCTTTGGAAGGAATAACTTCCCTATCTTATTGATGATGGGTTTGGCTATGTGACTTGCTTTGGCCCACAGAATGTCGGAAAAATGAAACTAGCAGAGGTTTGAAATGTGTTTGTGAGATTGGATGTAGTCTTGCCTTTTACCATGAAAATAACATGCTTAAGTAGACAGCCCTAGAGGAAGAGAGACCCATAGAGTGGATCTGGACCTAATCTAGAGTTTGGTACAAGCACAGCCAGCCCAGTCCAGACCAACCCAACCCCCATCTTGCAGGTCTGTGAACCCAAAATAAACGATCATTACTCTAGGCCACTGAGTTTTGGGATGGTTTCTTATGCTGCACATAGTGGTACTAGCTAACAGATACAGTTTTGCCTATAAATTTGAGGACAATGCAATAAGTTAAAAAAAATTGTTGTGAAAAATATTAGCATTTGTCAGAGTCAAATGTAAGAAGTGGAAGAATGAAATATTGCTTAAGTAAAAAACAATTCAAGAGTAATAGCCAAGTGTATTCAGACTTGGGAGTAGAAAAATAGAAGAAATCAAACAAGAAATTATTAAAAATATAGACCCATCAGCAGTTGAGGGGCTAAAAACTTGTAAACATTGCTGCTATTAACAGCAACGTCCACAATAGCCAAGTTATGGAAAGAACCTAGGTGTCCATCAACAGATGAATGGATAAAGAAGATGTGGTATATATATACACAATGGAATACTATGCATCCATCAAAAGAAATGAAATCTTACCATTTGTGACGACATGGATGGAACTAGAGCGTATTATACTTAGCGAAATAAGTCAACTGAAGAAAGACAACTATCACATGATCTCCCTGATATGAGGAAGTGGAGATGCAACGGGGGTGGGGGTTAAGGTGGTAGGAAAAGAAAAAAATGAAACAAGATGGGATCGGGAGGGAGACAATCCAAAAGAGACTCTTAATGTCATAAAACAAACTGAGGGGGGTGGGGGGGGAGAGGGGTTGGGAGAGGGTGGTGGGGTTACATTATATGTTTAAATTAAAAAAGCTTAAAAAAAAAAAAACTTGTAAACAGAACACTCCAAGAGTGGGAAAGAAGTAAGAGGTAATACACCTAAGATCTATTTTTTACTATGCTGCTTTATTTGTATGGGATCTCTGTTTTATCCACTGTGAAAGGAAGGGATAGCAGTGGATAAGCTCTTGAAGCATTTAAGCTCGATAAGCCTTTGAGATAATTTTAAATCTATTTAGGAAAATAAGCTTAGAAAAGTATGTAGAGATGCATCAGAAAATCAAATTCAATAAATAGATAAGGTTCTAGCTTACTCTGAAAATTGATTTGGACAGATTAGGAGTTTTGTGAAATAGATATATTTGGTGAAATTTCCACCCATTTCCTTTTAAGTCGCTTCCCTGCTAAATGTCAATGATATATTTTAAGATACCCTTTATATATTTCTAGTTCCCCATGTCAAAGAAAAAATGTATCTTTCAACAATCCCTCAGTGAAAATATATCCTTTAAAACATTTTCCATTAAAATAATCATAAAAGCAAATTAGAAATAGAAATCGGTCAGTTTTTATCTATATGATCACTCTGTGACAAATTTTTTTTAATTTTGTGTTATTACACAACTAAGGGCTTGGGGGTAATAGAGATTCTAATGGATTCTGGAAGGTCACCTAGTTAATAATATTGAAACCATCCAGTCTGTTGAATAGTACTATAAATATAAGCTTGAGAAATATACGGCATGATATAAATCCTATGTATTATAGCAAATGTTACAAAAGTACATTGCATTTTAATGGCAATTTATTTTCAAGAGGTCACTTGATGGGTTGTAGGGCTTTATGTGCAATCATCTTCTGTGAAGAATATGAATGAAAAGTGCAAAGTTTCAGACAGGTCCATGAATCACTAATTGGATTTTACAAAAGCACCACTGATTTACATCAAAGTTCATTATGTTCTACTAGGTTTAAAGCTTACTTAGAAATGGTAAATAATTTTAAGAATTTGCCCAAACTTCAATCTAAAATTCCTATTTGGTATTTAAGTGTATTGTTTATATGTTTCTAATTTAACGGAATGTATTATAATGAAAATTGGACTCAGCCAGTCATGCTCTAATCATAACTGCCATTATATTCAGAGCCTTTCAATACTTCTTTTTTGCTGGCTTGTAAGCATAAGAAACATGACTTTCAATTTTTATTTTTATGAGCAACTTTCACTTCTTAAAACTTTTAGTTAATCTCATTTCCCCTTTATATTTAAGGAGATTTTATCAGGTAGAAACTATTGGCTGTGGTTGTATTTCAGAGTTTATTTGCTATTCTGAGATGGAAAATCAGTAATAACTTTTAATAATAAATTAGAAGAAAACCTTTAACAGAGTTGCTTAATTCAGAATCACTTAGTATTTTTAAGAGCAAAATGGTGGCTTCAATATGGGGAATAAAAATGAGATCTATGCAGTAAAATAATAGAAATTATGGTTAAAAATAAGATTTATAAAGAAAAAAACAATGACTAGGCAAAGAACTCCATCAAAAATCTTTCAACAAGTATACTTACTTCTATAGAAAAACTAAATAAAAAGCATATGAAGTATGCTCTATTCTTGATTTGTAGTATGAAGTTGTAACTATAGTGTGTATGCATTGCAATCTACAGAAATTTACAATTATATACCATGTGTTAACAATGCTCAGAATGTTATTTTTAGTTTTATTTTTTAAAAGATTTATTTATTTTATGAAGGCAGGGGGAAGGACAGAGGGAGAGAGAGAGAGAATCCTAAGCAGACCCTCCCACCACCAACTTGGAATCTGATGCAGGGCTTGATCCCACAACCCTGGAATCATGATCTGACCAGAAATCAAGAGTCAGAGGCTTAACTGACTAAGTTACCCAGGTGCCCCAGAACATTATATTTTAAAAAGACTTAATTTTTGTTTAATTTACTCTCAGTCCTCTAGAGGATATTCTGCTTCATAGAGAAATATTCCAAAACAAGCATGAGAGAGAAGTAATAAGATAGCCACTACCCTCAAATGCATATCGATTACTTAGTGTTTAAGGAATAGAGGTGGACTGGGGAAAATGTGCACACAAGACACTGTAACACAAGATTGAATAAAATGCATCAGAGCATTAAAAAATTCCACTTAAATTAGAAAGGGGAGAGGGTGCCTGGGTGCCCCATCAGTTGAGTGTCAGACTCTTGATTTTGGCTCAGGTTATGATGTCAGGGTCATGAGATCGATCCCTGGGTGGGACTCCATGCTCAGTGGGGAGTCTACTAGAGATTCTCCCCTCTACCCCCCCAAATAAATAAATAAATACATCTTTTTTAAAAAGGGGAGAGATGGATAAATAGATAAATAAGTATTTATTGGTAGTCTGCTGTGTAGCAGATGTTGTACGAGGCTCTTAGGAGACCATAAAGATAAGGAAACATAATTTCTGCACCTTGGAGCTCTGAATCCAGAAGGAAAGATATGAAACAATCCCAGAGCAGCCTCTGAGTTCAAGAATGGCAGACCTGCATCTTACTTGTTTTGCCCTAAGAGGTGAGTAGATGCTCACTAGATGCTGCATTCATAATTCTAAGGAGTCAGTCTGTGATTTACACACAGGTACTTATAATGAAACAAAGCTAAGTGTTCCACTTTTTTTTTTTCTCTCTTAATCTTCCTAACAGCTTTCCATGGTTGCAGCTATCAAATCAAGAAACCCAGGGTTGGAGAAGCTAGGTAAATTGCCCAAAGTGACACAGGTAGTATATTGTTGTACTGTGCATCCAGAATCCAGGCTTTTAATCATATTTTTTTTTCATTTTCTCTTACTATGTGATACAAACTGTGAAATGATTTGGCTAAATTGTTGTAAGAATTAAAGAAGAAATTATTCCAATCAGGGAAATCAGTAGAGAGATTAAAGTACAGATAGTTGACCTAGCCATGTAGGATGGACAGAATTCAGAGGGATGGGAACACGATCTAGACCTTTACTCTCTAGTAACCATTAGCACATGTGGAAATTTAAATTTAAATTCACTAACATCAAATAAAGTTAAGAATTTAGTTCCTCAGTTGTACTAGCTGCATGCCAAAGTTTCACTAACCACATGTGGCTTCTGGCTACCACATTGGTCAGCACAAAGTCACAGAACACTTCCATTCTCAGAGAACATTCTATTGAAGAGTGCTGTCTGAATGGAAGAGATTATCATTATTATCAGTGAGAAAACAGCAAAGGTGACTAAGAAGTGATATTCAGGTCTGTTCAGAAAAGATGAGGGTGTTGAGCTTGGTGAGAATAGAAGGTCCACATCAGTGTGTAGGACAAGATAAGGGCCAGATATATTTTGGATGGTCTTGAATGTCAGGAGAATTTACATGAATTTGGTATGCAGTGAGAAACATTGAGGATTTCTAATCAAGGAAGTGGTATTATCAGATCAGTTCCTTAGAATAATTATTTGGGAGGTGATTCATAAAACTGATTGGAATGGAATTGTGTTTGGGAAACTGGTTATGAGGCTATTGAACTTTAAATGGAAAAGCTGTAAAGGATGTGAGAAATTTGAAGTACAACCTAATGACTTGACATGAGGAGAAGAGGGAAGAGAAGTTTGAGTAATTGGATGAAGGGTGGTTCCAGGGTCAGAAATACAGAAGTCACGAAGAGAACAGGGTTTGCTTTGAAGGAAAGCAAGTTCAGTTTTGAACATCTTGAATTTAAGGTTCTTATGAGACATTTATCTGGAAATGTCCAGAAAGCACTAGGAAAATTTTCTAAATCCTTTACTTATTTTCACAGAAAAGTCAGTAACTGGCCTGTGAAAATGAATGAGATTGAGATCAAAGAAGTCAATACAGGCAGGGGAAACAATTTCCAAAATCTCAAGAGTGGAATCCAAAGTGACATTAAATTGAAGAGTTACAGAGGCAGGTATAAAAGTTGAAGTAAAAAGCTAAGAGTTGGGACTAAGACTGAAGCAGTATAATTTATTTTTCACAGCTTTGGAATATTGTACACTTCTAGAAAATAGCCTGTGTAGTGGGTTTAACATCATTTCCCAAATAGGATAACTACTTGAAAAGTCCCTACCAGTATCCATTTCAGATTGTTTGCTAACATTTTAGATATTTATTTCAATAGGGCAATACCTTTGGTGATATGTACAAAAAGTTATTAGAAATTCATGTAGATCCTCTTAAGTTCTACTATGGACTTTCATGCATAAAACAAATTTTTGGTATATTTTATTGAAGCATAAAGACTGTAGGTAAGGGTTATAAACTAATATCACAGAGAATCACAAGATTTCCCTTTACCTTGATATTAATAGATTCCAAGATCTGGAGTGATTCTCTCCCACAGGAATTTTCGGTTCACCTTTTAGATTCTTTTAGTGTAATTGGCAGTGGAGGGAGAGAACCAGAAATGTAATTTAAAAAAGAAAACGGAACTCAGATGATAAGGTAAAGTTTTATGTATTTGTCCAACTTTGTGAGTGGATACAGAAAGAGGTAAAGATCTTTCTATCTTTCAGGAGATATTTCTGTCTTTGTTACAAATGAAGACAAGGTACTTTTGACAATCAGAACTTCAAGGAACAAAATAATGTTATATAAAAAGATTGGTACTAACTGAGAATTTTGAGGTTTTACACAGTAGATTCCCAAACTTAAGGCAATTTTTCTCCCAGAACTCAACCTGTAATATTGAAGTTATAAATGCCAATTTGGTTCTGTGATTTTTTTTAAAAGGTTAAATACTTGTAATTTCCATACTTCCTAAGTCTGTAATTACTAAAAAAACCCTTGAAACTCCTCCAGCTAGAGAATTTTTAATGAGTCCATTCATGATCCTCCTGTGAGATACCTTAAATTCAACGGGATGGAAGCAGGTGCAAAAAATACAAGAGAGGTGAGCTGAACAGTCTGTAGCAAAATCAGAACTGAAATTCATACCTCCCAAATCTCAGTGGCCATTTACATTACTCAGAAAAAGCAGAGCTGACTTGACAGCAAATTTAAGAAAATTAACATGAAGTAGATACCTTGATGAGAAGTTTGTCATTAGCTATAGCAATTAACTGCAATTGCCAATATTCAAAAAGAATAAGATCTTTTACACAAGCAGCTATTACTCAATAAAAGATGATTCTCTCTAGTGATTATGGTGGTGTGACAGGCAAGCTACAGACCAGTTAAGATCAAGTGAAAGTGAGTAATTGTCTGAGCAGCCATATTTCAAAACATGTGACTTGTACCACAAGACTAATGTTGACAGCATCCACCCAATCCCAAATATCCAAAGGAAAAGTCAACACTTTTACTCTCCTCTGAATATGCTGTCTACACAGTGTCAAACACACAGGTCCCTGAAAGGATTGATAAAAAGATGATGGAGAAACTAGAATTCTTCCATCTTTAATATTCTGATCTGAAGATGATTTATTTTTACTTCTTCATTCTAACAACACAGTTAAATGAAGACTGGAAACTATAACTTAGAGAATTGCTGTAAGTGATCTGTATTTTTTTCATTGGCACACATGTAATGGAAAGGTTATTTTCTTGACTGTAAACTCAACATTATATTAATCATAGATAATAATGAATAAATAAGCAAAGGTAAATAATTATAATAACAAACTGGATTTAGTTCAGTGTTGAGAGTTCATGTGTAATACTTATGTTGTACACTATAGGGCATATATTCTAAGCATTTTCTAGAAAAAATTCAGAAACAAATTTTGGACTTTATAAGCATATTTTACCAGCTTTAAATAAGTACATGAATTATGCATCAACTGCTATATCCTGAAATGCTCATGTATACATCTTGAAATGCTTATGATTGCCTTTGAAAGGTAATCAGATAAATCACCTTAAGTCCTTTTGATTTATTATTTCAGCTACATTTGCAAATTAAAATTCATTAGGAATGGGCTAATTTGTATATTGTAAAATCAGATTTGACTATCTATATGCCAGCCATTTTAATAATGGTCTTGATTTTATAAAAGCCTCTTTTCTTGCAAAGGTTAAAAGAGCATTATCTGAAAGAAAAATGTCTGGGTTTGAATTTTTGCTCCTCTAATTACTAACAGTAAAATCTCATTCAAGTTAATTATGCCTCTGCTTTTCTCACTATAAAATGAGCATAATAAAAGTACTTAACTCATGGGGATATTTTAGCAAATTAGTTGATAATACACAAAGCCCTTAGCCCTTAGTGTTTATCAGGTAATAAGAGCAATAAACGTCTGACCCTGTATTATCACAAGCCTATCATATATATAACTGGAGGCCAATACATGGGCAACAAATACAGGAGAAAAGATTGCAAAAAAGTTAAACTTTGATATTAATAAAGTAAAAATCCTACATGATAGATACACTTTTAAGACATTAAGATTTCAACAAAGCTTGCCTCTGTCAAAAAGGAACACTATATCTAACCATTCAAATAACATATTAAGATTAACATCTCCTTCCTACCTACTTATTCACTAAAAAGTTTTTCTTCATATTTTTAAGATTACCACACTTAAAATTTATGAAGATAAAGTTAAGGTGACTTACTCAGGAACTTCTCTTATATTATAAAGCCAGTCAGATGAAGAATATAAAGGAGTGCTATAAATAAAGCAGTGGGTAATATCCAAACTTTAAACTGGGGGTGATAATGGGCAAAATGTACCCTGGATAATTTATGTTCACAGAAAACTCTAAAAGCTTGTTTTGTTTATATCTCTTCTGCTTCTGAGTTTTCTAATTGATTTTTGTTGGAACTGCAAACTAAAAACAAAGATACAGTTACTTCTGTTTTGTACTTTGCTCCTTTATTCTTTATTGGGGAGCGTAAAAATTCCAAATCAGGGGGCACCTGGGTGGCTGAGTGGGTTAAGCCTCTGCCTTCGGCTCAGGTCATGATCTCAGGGTCCTGGGATTGAGCCCCATATCAGGCTCTCTGCTCAGTGGGGAGCCTGCTTCCCCCCCTCTTTCTGCCTGCCTCTCTGCCTACTTGTGATTTCTCTCTGTCAAGTGGATAAATAAAATCTTAAAAAAAAAAAAAAAATCCCAAATCAGGAAGTAAAGTTGCCTCAGCCTAGACTGTCACTCCCACATTCTCATAGTAGGAATTCTTCTTTAAGCCTCAGCTTAAATGTTGAATCCTTTGATAAACCTTCCTCATTTGACTCTCCAATCAGAAGTAATCCCTTCTTCCTCTGTGCTCACACTATGCATTTTTAAAAAAATAGAAATGTCTATAGCTGGTTCATTAGAAGCAAACCCAGATTTCTCAAGGTGAGGAAAGGAAGAAAAACTTTGCCTGAAAGGTATAACTATTGACTTGAAGTTCTGAGGTCTGACCTGAGGTCATTTACTGTATCAGAACAAATCTTGTATGGATTACAGCCAACAGAACACAAACCTCATAAGGCATTTACTTCCACTAATGTTTTTGTGTGAAGATGGATTTTTCCTCTTCTTCCCTTAACTCTAACAACATAGTCAAATGAAGACTGGAACTTTAAAACAAAGCATTTAAAAAAAACTCAAGAGAAACAGGAAGGATATGAAGTGCATTGCGTGTGATCAGACAATGTGGTTTACTCTAGCATGAAGATTGGAGTTTGTTAACAAAACTCATCCTTCAAATACCATTTATTTTTATTTTTGTTATGCTAACTGTATTCTTCACCAAATACAGTATAAACTCTATCTCTTAGTGTTTTATCATCTCTCAACTGTGCATGTTGACAGCACTGTGTCATGTACATAATACATGATTCAATTTATGAGCATAACTCATGAATACATGACATGAGAGCTTTGATTTCAAAGTTTGGCTTTAGAAAATTGTGACAGGGAGAAAACTATAAATATGCCACTTTCATATGTGAACTTTGTGACTTTGACCTTAAATGTCATATAATAAATTATTATTTTTGTTTATGTCTATTTTTATTCTTCTGAAAAAAGTAGATAAAAGTCCAGTATCCAAAATACAGAAAAATTTATTAATGGGAGATATCTTAATTTTAGCCTTTCTCTGTCTTTCAGAAACACTGAGAGCCGATTTTGTTCCCTTTCTAAATTTGCCGGCAGTTACTTCTGAAGACTCCAACTTCAGAATGATATTAGGATTATGCAAGAAGTATTTGTCCTTTGAAACTTATTTCAGAATGTCTCAAAGCTTGAAGGGTGTTCTGTTTTGTTTTTTTTAACTGTAGAGCCTTGAACTTCTGGGACAAAAGAGGAAGGGGAGTTGTGGCAAGAACTGGAACTAAACCTTACCCTAGAAGAGAAACTGGTCAGACGTGGATGGATGTGCTTTGTTTAGCCCTGATCAGACTTGCTACTCATTACATCACCCTTCTCTTTCTGTCCATCCCAAACATACCCATTTTCGTCTAGCAGCAATCAGTGAATCATGTCAAGTCCTGAATAGGACATTGTGATCTTTACCTTTTTAAGGTCTACCTACTGCTTTGCCTCGGATCACCTTTTTCTTACTTCCTGCCTGTTCTCTATCACTGTTTACTGGAACCTGGTTAAGGAAATAGGTTTAGAAGGACATTTTGAATGAAGAAGTGTTTTAGAAATAATTGGACTAGAATTCAGGAGACCTGTTTTCTTTCTGCGAAACGAAAGTTGCATTTTATTTACTTATTTGAGAGTGGTGAGGGGAGGGGCAGAGAGAGAGGGAGAGAGTCTTAAGCAGACTCTGTGCTGGGCGTGGAGTGATGGCAGGGCTCAATCTCATGACCCTATGATCAGGACCTGAGCTAAAACCAAGAGTCAGATGCTTAACCAACTGTACTATCCAGGCATCTCACTAGTTGCTTTTAAATAGCTGAACTTGAATGAATTGTGATTCTCGGTATAATTTGTAAAATTATGGATTTGGAACAAATAGGATTTATGATTTCTTACTAGTCTCCTACTTTATGGTTCCATAGATGTTGTTTTTAAAAAATAGACCTTGTTGATACAAACAATGCACTAATAAGCACAGAAATAGATGGGATAGTAAAATGATGTGAGAGTACATTGCTGAAAGAGTAATAGAGTCAAAATATTCATAGGGGAAGATAGGAAACTAGGAAAGCAAATATGGACCTAGGTACAATGTACCTGCTTTCCAGATTTGTTATGTAAAGTTTATTTTGCACAATGGAAATGGTTTTATGTGGTAGAATGTGCTGTTAATTTAGGATGTTGCTTAGTTATGGATATTGGTTACTAATATGCAGTGATAATGCCTGCTTCAATGTTTTCCTTTAGTCTGTATCTTTTAGTTCACTTTTTATTTATAGCTTTTTCCTTATAATTGAACAATTTTAAACATTCAATGAAGGAAAACTATAAAAAACAACATTACCATGCAGAATCATTTTTGGCACTTTTGAAATTTTAGTGTTTACTATTTTACTTGCGCATGACGTACATAAAAGTTTGAGCTCTTCCAAAAGATCCTAAGACAACAATTTGAATGCAACAGGACAGTGAGATAATGAGGGAAGGGAAAGAGGCCAGAAAAGAGCACACCATATAGTCTCCTTCTGTGATGGTAACTGGAGTTGATCTCTTCGAGAAATCCTAGGAAATGGTACAAAATATAGGTCTCAGGGATCCCACCTGAAGTCCAAGAGGAGCTGGGTTTAGGGCTGCTAGGCGTGGATATCAATCTCTGCACTTCTGGGTCACACTCAATGTGATCAGGCACACAGTGGGCTCCCCCATTGAAGGAGATGACACTAAAGCAGGAGGGTCAGCTGGAGAACACTGGAGGGTTGAAGGGAAGTGGGTGGGCACTGAAAATGTCTGCTTCAATATGTCATCTAATTTTTTAGGCAAATCAATTCCATTCTTTCTGTAATAAGATGAAACATATTTACCTTAAATGTTAGAAAAGTGAAAATGACAAATATTTTCAAATCACTCCAAATGTGGCCATTTGGCAGTGTTCATCATTACATTTTGGTCGACACTGTTCCCATTGTGTGTACGGATGGAGAGAGAGAGATTCAGTGAATTCATTTTAGGAAAAATTCCTTATCTTTGGATACATGTGCATTTCTTTGTTCAGATTCCTTATTTCAAGAGTGCTGTATATCATTATGTTGTATTTTCTTTGTCCTCAATATCTATTCGTCCTCCTGTGATCACTTTATATTTGTTTGCCTCTTTCAGTGTGCATTTACTATAATTATCTCAATTCTTTCTTCTAGGTCAGCATTTCAGTTTTTAGTAAATTCTATTTTATACTTGGCCTTCTTTAATTTACTTATTTCCGTGATTATATGTATAGTCTTATTTTCCTAAATTTATAACCTCCCCCTTTTTCTCAGTCTTTATTGTTCATCTTCTTATCTTTGTGCTCTTGAATTCATATTCTTATTATTTTCTAAGGTGAGATCATTGTGATGGATTTCTTGTGCTTGGAGATTTTTTTTTAATTTTACATTTAGGGTCTTTATCTTTCTTTTGAAAGTTACAATCCTTTCTTTCTCTTCTCTGCATTTTATTTTGTTTTGCTTCAATATGTTTGGATATTTTCCATGGCATTTCACATTGCTCATAATTAAGCAGTTCTAATTTCCCCTCTTTTCCTGCTGTAATGTGAGTATACCCATGATTCTTCCTAATAGGGCTGAACCAAGTTTCTTTTGTCCTTCTAGCTACTGTTTGAGAGAGATTTTATTTTCTATCCATTTTTAGGAGGTGGACAGCATGGCAAGGGTGGGGTAGGAACCCAGCCAAAGTGGTATGCACTCTCTAAATACCATAGCTTTTGTCTCTCTTCAGAGATTTTGTTAAGTATCCTATAGAAGAATTCAAAACATCTAGCTTGATGAATCACATTCTTACAGAGGCTATATATAGTTGGATTTTATACCATTTCCTCCCAGCATACTGTGCGTGCTTCAGTTTTCTAGGATAGCAGTAATTCAGCTTCTTGGCTTCAGAATAGAAGGAAAAAGTTAATTAATCTGTCACTTTACTGTCTCTTAAACCCAAAATGCTTAGCTACTAATATTGTACAAGCTACATCTTTGGATGAAAAATACCTAGAATTGAATGGGATAATTTACTTATAATGAGATTACAGCTATATGGGTTACATGTCATCCATGATAGTGCCAATAATTGGGTGAGCCAATTCATTTTTCAAACCTTCATGACAGGACAAAACAGTAGGCTACACATTTTAAAGTCTTGCTTGTGTTTCTGACATTCTGTTTTAGAATTGATTTTCGGTCAGGGGTACCTGGGTGGCTCAGTTGGTTAAACATCTGACTCTTGATCTCAGCTCAGGTCTTTATTTTTTTTTTAAGAATTTATTTATTTATTTGAGAGTTGGGAGGGGGGAGGAAGCAGAGGGAGAGGGATAAGCAGGATCCACACTCAGCACAGAACTCAACCAGGGGCTTGATATCATGACCCTGAGACCATGACCTGAGGCTTAATCAAGAGTTGGACGCTTAACCAACTGAGTCCCACCCAGGTGCCCCTCAACTCAAGTCTTGATCTTAGGGTCATGAGTTCACGCCCCACATTGGGCTCCCTACTTTTAAAAAAAATGACCTTTAGTCAGCTAGTATCCAGACCTATTTTTAAGTGATACTAGCACATTATATAACTATACTTTAAAAAAAAAATCTTTGTAATATACAGAAAGGATTGCTATATTGGAACAAATATTAAAATATCTGAATTTTATGAAAATTTCCAGTTCATTTATTTGATGATTCTAAATAGACATATTGTGATTTAAAATATGCAACTTAGAAACAGAACAATTAAAGGTGACCTCCAAGAGCACTATCAAATTAGATAAATATGTAAGTAGACTAAAAGCATCCATATCAGTCAAAACCCACAGCAGATGGAAAACAATCATTGATTAATGTTTAATAAAAATGACACAGAGCAAGGGATGGTGAAGCCACCTTCCTTAGGAACTGGGAACAGTGGGATGGCATTACCACTGCTAAATCAGAAAGGGCAAGGAGAAGGAAGGTTTACAGATCAGGTGTGGACATGTGAGGGGGCTGCCCCTTAAATGGGGGAACACATACACATCCTAAATCTTGCCTGGGGAGGGAGGAAATTTTGGGGAGGTGGATGTTAAAGGGGGGATGAGGGACGAAGTGTGAAAAGGGGAGGAATTTACTTTGATCTTTCTTTCTTATCAGCATCCAATCTCCTATCAAGGCCACCATTGGACTCACGGAGAGCAGAAGGTAGGAGACCTGGTGCGAAGAGAGTAGAGGTCAATCCCCTGGGGTATAATAAGGCAGAAAAGAGTGGAGAATTGTTCTAGAAGGGCAAATGGAGACCAGCCAGCACAGCATCTTACCCTAATATTCTGTTTTCAAAAATCACTTAAAAAACAGGAATAAAGTCTTTAGCTATAGAAGTAGGAACATAATTTTCTACAATTACATAAATTTATAAAGCCAATATATATAATTTGTAAAGCAAAACTGTTTCCCTCAGGTTTTGTGTATGTAGGCACTCACATGCGGAGTTGATCCCACTGTTTCTATAGCTAATGCTTATTGAGTGCTGTATACAAGGGAATTTTCCAAGGGCTTTACATGGGTTTACTCATTTCCTTAGTTATAGGTACTCGCATCCCATTTTGCAGGTGAGGAAACTGAAGCTGGGAGAGTTTGCCTTAGGTTAATAGCAAGAAATGGGATTCTAACTAAGCTGGGATTCTAATTTGGGCATCTGACACAGCATTTCACCCTAACAACCATCTCCACATTAAGTGTATACTGTTAGCACACAGACCTTGTCAGTTGCTTAATCTTAAGAGTGTCATGAGTTCTTTTTTTTTTTTTTTTGTCATTGTTGTTATACTTGAGTAATAATTACTCAGTTGGCATACTAACTTAGTCTGAAGAAATGACCCACTTCTCAAACTCTGCATGTCTGAGAATTAGAATCCAAGATATTCTAGGTTGGAAGGGAACTTTGCCAGCCCTCTCTTCAGTTGTGACTGGACCAGTCATATCCCCTCTTTAATCTTATTAGCATCTTGCTAATTCACTTACTAGATCAGATGTAGCTCCTGTTTTCTAAGCTTTAAAACCATCCTTCTGACATACTACGCAGGTCCTTAACTATGGCACTACGAAGGTATTTTGCATCAGAAATTATTCTAATAGCAATTTGTGTCAATTCTTTCAAAGCGAAGTAAATGTAATTAGGTTTCTTCTTATGAGACAGAATAAAGAATATGGAGATTCTGTAGGAGAAGTAATTTTCTCAGTATCTTTTGAGAGTGAAAATAGGAATTAAATACAATTACATAGAATTTATTTCTGTAAGTTGAAGTCAATTTGAGAAATGAATTACTTAACTTGGAGTGCCATCACAAAATGCCACAGACTAAGTGTCTTAACCGAAATTTATTTTCTCATGGTTCTGGAGCTGGAATTCTGAAATCAGAGGGCATGGCTGGATTCTGAAGAGAACTCTTCCTGGCTTGCAGATGGCCAACTTCTCACTGTGTGTTAACAGGGCCTTTTCTTGGTGTGTGCCTCTGAAGAGAGAGAGGATCCCTTCCTCTTCTTTTCAGGTCTACAATTCTTATAAATTCATTTAATCTTAATTTCTTCTTAAAAGCCTTAGCTCCAAGTGTAGTCACATTGGATATTCAGTTTCAACACAGGAATTTTGTGGAGGATACATTCAGTCTATAAAGTACTTTTTTCCTCCTCATTAGTTAAGTGTTTTTATAAAGCTCAGAATTTTATTTTACTTATCACAGCAAATTTATATTTAAAATAGGAATAATAACCCAAAAAAGTTTATTTTAAAATATAAACCATCAATTACTGATATGTGAATTTCCAAATATACACCATAACATAGAATTCTTTTTCATTCTTAGCTTACTTCAAGTTAAACTGATATGCAGTTTCTACATCAGATTGATTGGACTTAAAATTGCAAGATAATCAATGTTTTTCTTAGTTGTTGCTTTTCCCCTAGTCAGTGAAAATACAGAGTACTATGGTAATTAGGGTGGGTGGGAGGAGATGAGGATTAGCTTGGGTCCCTTCCTGTGGGATTTCAGTTGGTTTAGGGCAATGAATCAGGTAGGCTAGTAATTGGGGAAAATGATATGTTAAGTGCATTTGTGTCAAAAAGATAAGGTTCAGATGACTACAATTAACCCATTATTCCTACCATCCCTCAAATGAGTTATTTCATATGTCTACCTATAAGAGGTTTGGTGTTGACCTTGCATTACTTCTTTCTACTTTGAGTTTCTTAAGATCTAGCTTTTAACTTAGATTTCTGAGAAACACTAATATTTGGGAGTAGCAGGGTACCGTGGTTTTAGAAGTAAAATTGCTTTTGGTCCTGGGCAATTCTAGAAACAGCCATATTTACCTCAGAAGTCTGGTTGGTAAAGAGATTTATAAGCATGGATATTTGGGATACACTTTTACAGGACAACATATGCCTTTCACTTAAAAAAAATGGTATGACTATGTAACCTCTTAGACTTCAGTTTATTTATTTATTATATAAGTCTAATAATAATATCTAATACACAGTGTTGTGAGCATTTTACTATACATATGTAGTATACATATGTACTATACATATGTAGATATGCATGTACATATCTACATATCTATATATCTACATATCATGTACATGCATATCTACATAGGTATTTAAGCGAAAGATCCTTTCATTCATGACCACTTATTGCTGTTAGTTCTTATTCTGATTTGGGGTTAAAATTTCTGTTTCAAACTCTTTGGGTAGATACTTTTATCAGAGTTCAATTTAGTTAAATTTCTATGGAATTTTAAAGAGAAAAGTAAAAATAAGTTTAAAGCTATAAAAGAGATTATAAAATTAATTTATAAACAATAAATCTTGGAACACTGAAAAAAATTACCAAAGAAAATAAAGTAAAATAAATTTATTAAATGGTTTTAGTCAGGTAAATTAGCCAAGGTTACAAAACGTATGTCTTATCTGACTCTGATTTATTTAAAGAGTAAAAATGACTTCTTTTGAATCATAAGGCTTTGTCTCTTGTTCTGTTATCTGGGGGAAAAATCACATGCTTTGCACTTTAATACTGAAAATAAGTTTACAATACTAAACTAAATCATCCTATTTTCTATTACAATAGATTTAATCACTAAGACATTTACCTCCTTTTTTTTAAATGCAAAAAGAATATGTTACCTGCCCATATGAATACTAACAAAACCCCAGTGACAGTCTATGCTGTTATCATTTTTCAGGTGATCAGGTAAAATGCTTTACAATGCCAGATGGATTATCTAATTAATAATATGATGTTTACAGCAGCAGTGTATATGACTACTACTAAAGGATTGTTACTGCTTGTAACAGCAAATTTAAATTACAATTCTTAAAATAATCTCAAACTTAAATGGTTGAACAATACAAGAAACTTTGTTTTCCTGCACCATTTAGTATAAGCTGCCATCCTGATTCCCATCACCCCAGAACACTGTGATGTGTATTTCTTACAAACAAGGATGTTTTCCTACACAACTAAAATGCAGCCATTGGATTCAAGGAATTGCTACTAATATGTCACTAGCACTTAATCATCAGACCCCATTCAGACTTTACCAATTGTCCCAGTAATTATTTTGTAATAAAAGTCTCCAGTTTAGAATCACAAGATACATACAGTTGTCAGATCTTTTTTTCTCTCTCCCCTGAAACAATCTTCTCAGTCTTTCTTTGACTATCAGGATCTTGACGCTTGAAATTTAAAGGCCAGCTACTTTGTAGAATGCTGTCAATTTAGGTTTGTTTGTTCCTCATGATTACATTTAGGTTGTGCATCTTGGGCAGGAATATCACAGCAGTAATGCTGTGTTCTTGTCATATTCTATCAGATGGCACACAATTTTGATTAGTTCTGCTATTAAAGAAGCTCACCTTGATCACTAGAGTAAGCTGGATTCCACAAAACTTCACATAAAGTTCATTCTCCTTGTAGTAATCAGTAAATGTGTTCTGAGCTGGTACTTTGAACTATCTTACTACCCCATTCCTCACCAAACTTTCAGTTTATTCATTTATTTGTACCTGAATGGACTCATGGTTTCCTATATTATTTAGGGGGTTGTAGTTGGTCCCTACCATTATTGTTTATTTTGATATCTATATTGACCCTGATTGGGCCATGCGGGGAGAACCAACCACTCCTATATACACCTCTTCACCCTCCTTAGGCTTTTACACCCCACTCCCTGCTGCCTTCCTGCAGAAGGAATGTCCTCAGGCTTCTGAGGCTCTGGTTCCCTGATTTGGGCCACTGACAGAGATACCTATCTCACTCTTCTCTACCTAGTAGCTTTAGGACTAAGTTGTTCAGAGAGCATAGGAAAAGAAAAAGGAACTATAATTTTTTTATAAAAAAGAACTATAATTTTACAATAAATTGTGTGGCTTTAAGATTCTGCACCTTAAAAAAAAATCACTATTTTTTCACTTTCATATTAAAAAAAATCAAGTTACTCTTAGACAGTCCATACCTCTATTTGAGCATACTGGTCAGAAATAGCTTTAAAATTTCTTTTAAATAAATCATCTTATCACTTATCTATGGTACGTCCTGAGTCAGCAGGAGAGAACACTGAGGGAGGATCTAGTCATTCGAAGGAAAGAAGACTATGATGGATTTCTGAAAGGCTTCCTTCAGAAGCCTTATAAGTATGCAATTTAAAGTGTCTGTTCACGAAAGAAAATAATAGAGCATGGAATAAATGAAAGATCTTTTTTGATTATGGGGTAAAAACATTCCCTTTTAAGGCTATAGAACTGCCGTGGTGCAACCAGTTTAAGACCTGTACATTTTCTGCTGTTCACATGTAAACTTCAACCCTGATCTGACCTCACTTGGGTATATACTGTTGAAGAAACCTGTCTGCACACTTTGAGAAAATGTCCAGACAGGAGGGAGGCCAACCAAATAAACTCAACTTCCTAAGGTTCCCACCACGCTGAATGACCCATAGTGCTCTTTGGCATTCAAAACCTATACTGCCTTGTGATATCTCTTCTACTGCTGCCTTATATCAATTCTTCTGCTTGTAAACATTTTATGTTTTTGCTTTGTTTAATCAACTAGGCTGTAAATAATTTGATTATACATATGATACATTTAATAAGTATTTTTTCCCTGTGTATCATCCAAAAAAAATAGGTATGTAATTATAGAATGAATGAATCAGTCAGTGATCTAATCAATCAGTTAACTCAGGTACCTGGTATTAAACATTTTTCCACCCTAAAAGCCCTTGAGCTTGGGTTTTTCAAGAAAGAATGGAAGGGACGCCTGGGTGGCTCAGTTGGTTGAGCGGCTGCCTTCAGCTCAGGTCATGATCCCAGCGTCCTGGGATCGAGTCCCGCATCGGGCTCCTTGCTCGGCGGGGAGCCTGCTTCTCTCTCTGCCTCTGCCTGCCACTCTGTCTGCCTGTGCTCGCTCTTTCCCTCTCTCTCTGACAAATAAATAAATAAAATCTTTAAAAAAAAAAAAAAAAGAAAGAATGGAAGAAAAAAAAAGTTCTTACTTTTAATGATCATATTTTCACTTGTTATAGATTCTGTAACTTAAAAATAATTATCTCGTACATTTTTTTCCAATTTTATGTAAGAAAACCATTGTTACATTCTTAGGAAATTCATCCCTTTATTTGAAGATATGAGCAGAAATTGAGAGATTTCCCCTTACTTGTAAAAATGTCAAGAAACAATTGTAAAATCTAATATTCCTACCCCGCCCCAAAGAAAAGGCTTCAATATCATCAGATATTTTGTACCATAAATGGGAGAAAATTCCTTGTGTCTTAAGGCAAATACACAGCTTCCTTAACTATACCAGTTATCTTTAATCAGAAGTTCAACAAATCTCGAGTATTATTATTATGTGGGCGACAAACAGAACATCTCTCTAGAACATGAGTTAAAGTACACAATTTAGCATCAGCAAATGCCATTTTGAGTCCATTTTAGAGATAATGAGTATTTTACATGAAAATATTGAAAGTATAACAACAAAATTGTGCATTTTTCTTTCTAAATGTACTGTTTTTCTATCAGTGACTACTACTAATAGTAATCATACCAGATGATGAGTTGAGGATTTAATATTATAAAAAAGAAATCACACCCACATCATCTCCCTGCTTAGACCGTCTAATAGTCCTCTTTGTTGTCTGCCAGGCCAAGCATGACATGCCCCCTCTGCTCTTCTCCCTGAGCTCATCGCTTATTACCCCCTCCTCAGTCTCTTTACAGGCTCCAGTGGCTGAGAGAGCCAAGCTGGTTTCTGCCTTCATGCCTTTATTTGTGTTATTCTTTCTGCTTGGACTGCTAATAGTCCAAAGTGCGATTTGTAGTCAGTCATCTGTTTTGTGGGTATTTTTTGTTGTTGTTGTTTTGTTTTGTTTTTTGGTATCAGCTCCTTCTATCTTAATATGCATTGTAAGCAAATTGAATGTTTTCTATGCAAATGTCTAAAAAAGTCCTTCAGATTTCTTCCAACCAGATTGCTGCCCCTATGCAGGAAGTCTGGAGTCCACTCCCTAAAATGCCTTTCCCTATTTCTCCACAACCGGCTTCTCATCATGCAAGGCTCAGGACAAATGCCAACCTTTCAGAGGCGTAATGTCATATTCTTCTTCCCCACTCGAATCACTCTTTCCTTCCTGTGTTCCTTGCCATGTTTTGTTTTCTTCATAGCACATGTAATGATTGAGAAGAATTCATCTCCATTGCCTTCTACTCATCATTTATACTTTTGCAGTCAATTATAAATACAATGAGAATGGGGATTTTGTTTGTTCTGTCCCTTCTCTGCCTCCAACTATTCCAGTGGTGCCTGATACACAGTAAGTGCTCAATTTTTAGCTGCTTAAAGCATAAAAGATGATTTCTTTGCTTGACAAAATTGGATACTTGGCCCAATTCTGAACCAGATGACTCTAGCAATTTTATTTAGCAATCCGGTGACAATTTCAATTGCCCTCTAACCAGTATTTCTTCAGAATATTTAAATCTTGCTCTATTCATAACAAGATACTTTTAAATAAAAACCAATGAGTGGGCTGGAAAATACAAAATTGTGTTTACTAGGACTCTATACTTTTAGACCCAATTAATCAAAAGAGGAATTTCCCCATCCGTTTCCCAGGTCTGGAATGGCCCCTCCATCCAACCCATCCATTACTCAAGCTAGAGATTTGGAAGTTACATGAGGTCTACACTGTTCCTTCTTCCTCATTCCCTCCACATTCAATAAATCCTATTGATCATGCCTCCTAAACATATTCTTAGCCATTCATAATGGTACCCACTCAAGTTCTGATCTCATGTCTCAATTAGCATGCACTCAATATACTTTGTTGAATTTGGAATATGCCCTATTTAAAAAAATTTTTTAAATAAAAACATGTTTAATTGAAATATAGTTAACATATATTAGTTTCAAGTGTACACATAATTTTTTCTTTAAAATATAGTTTAATTTTCTCATCTTTTGCAATATTTTTCAAAGAAGAATCATGCTGAAAATCAGGGAAAATTATAGATATCACTGGTAAAAATGTACAGACCTTAAGCAAATAGATGTCAAATATTATTAATTTTTAAGAAAATACATTGTATTTCCTCAAAAAGTCAAAGAGATCCCTGAGATACATTAAAGTTCAGAGAATGTGATAGATTCTTCTAAATGACATCACATACAATTGTCAACAAAACTAAACTATAATGTAAGCTCTTCGTATTTGCTGTAGATTTGGAAGCTATAAAGTTTTTTAAATTTCATATTACAATTTATACTGTTGAGTGTTAATGTATTTTAGGAATTGTTTAAGAAAAAAAGTTGAAAGCAAAGATTACTTGAGGGTACTTCTCATAACAAAGGCAGACTGTATTTTAAGTAATAGTGAAGACATAGTTGTAGTAATATGAAGCTAAATGCATTGTGGGAAATTCACATTGCTCAATGGTATAATTGGCTATTTCATAGAACTATTACTTGTATATAATTATGATCAACTCCAGTTTTTCCCCCCAAATATTAGTTTTCATCAAAGAAAGCAATTTTGAATGTCTTGATATTTATAGTATTAAATATAAATATTATTTAAAAAAAATAAAAATATTATTTTATTTCTCTGCTGGTAGATTGAAAGGAATGTTTGTTTTGTTTTGTTTTTATTTTATTTATTTGAGAGAGGGAGCATGAGCAGGGTAGAGGGAGAGGAAGAAGCAAACTTCCTATTGAACCAGGAGCCTAAGATGGGGCTACGTTCTAGGACCCTGAGATCATGACCTGAACGGAAGGCAGATACTTAACCAACTGAGCCACCCAGGTGCCCCTGTTTGGATGTTTTTGATGTGAAGTAAATATATAGAAAATAATGGACTAGTTCAAACAACTTATAAGTTTACATGCAAGTGAACTTCAATTATTCTTGAATTGTTACTTCAATTATTTTTGTTGTTTTTGTTGTTGTTGAAATGTATACGGAGGGTAGACTTCTTTAATTGCTAAATACCTAATGAAGTGATAATTTTCTTATGAAAAAAAACCTCAGTACAAGAACACAAAAAGATTACTATTACTTTTGGTAGTTGATTTTTTTTTTTATTTTAAAATTGTGGTATGGCTTGTTTTGCTTTTTGATTAAAGTATGGACCTACAATACTATATTAGTTTCAGGTATACAACATAATTATTCGACATTTATATACATTATGAAATGATCACCAGGATAAGTCTAGTTACCATCTGTCACCATACAAAGTTATTGGAATATTATTGACTGTATTTCCTATGCTGTACTTAACATTTCCATGACTTATTTTCTATGTGACAGTTTTACTTTTAATCCCCTTCACCTGTTTCACCTGTCTCCTACCACCTGCAACCACCAGTCTGTCTTCTGGACTTATGAATCTGTTTTTGTTTCATTTGTTATTTGTTGTTTTTTAGATATCACATTTATGCAAAATCATATGGTATTTGTTTTCCTTTGTCTCGGCAGTTGATTTGAAAACTGAATTGATGTGAAAAGAAACACTAGAATCTACAAGTTAAGATTTGTTGTGCCATATAATGGAATTTGACAAGGCTGAAAAGATTTCAAGTCTTAATGAGCACTGTATGAATGCTAACAGGAATACCATGGGGGATGAATGCGCTTGCCAGAATTGGATTTGGAAGCAGCAGGAGTAATACATCCTGGCAACCAGGGTCTGCTTGTTCTTTCAGAGTTGAGACTTGAACAACAACAACAATATAAACAGAGACACATACTCAACGACCTCACACTTCAGAATCACTGCATTTTGCTACTCGATCTTTCAGAGCACCTGGTTCTCTTTATTTGTTCCTGAGAACACAATATTCCTTCACATTTCCTTCTTGACCCTCTGCCCTCTGGCTTCCTTCCCCTCCCCTCTAATCATCTCCTTACTGCTAAGTTTACCCCTCTTGCCTCCCTCCATGCTCATTCTTTTTCCTCATTTGCCCCTGCTGATCACTACTTCCTTCTGGGTTTCTTAGACATCATATATTCTCCTTTCCTCTTTACTTCCCTGGTTGTCGGTCTTGGCTGCCTCTGCTGAGTCCTTTAAGTTGAACTCCAAGCCTCTTAAGTTCCAGCCCCACCCTCTGCAGCTGATTCTGTTGAGCTCCTCAGATAGCCTCTGTCCAGCTTCTTTCCCAGATCTGCAGCCTACACTCCAGCATTCTCCATCCATTGAGCACTTATAAGTGCCAGGCAGTTGTACAAAGATTTCACACAAATGACCTCGCTTATAATAGTAACGCAAGGAAATTGCTATTACCAACCTTATTTTTTGGAAATTTTTTGGCAATTATTAAGCATGAGAAATTGTTCTCATGCTTAATAATTGCCTGTGCTAGGATTTGAATCCAATTGAGTCTCACCCTGAAACACTACAGAGTATTGGTGCCCTATTGGTTAAACATTCATATCACAGCCCTGATCTTATGCAGTGATTTGCCTCATCTTTACCTCATTCGCAAGATGAACTTACATCTTTTTTCTTTTTTTTTAATTTTTTAAAGATTTTAAAAAAATTTATTTATTTGACAGAGAGAGACACAGGGAGAGAGGGAACATAAGCAAGGGGAGGGGGAGAAGGAGAAGCAGGCTTCCCGCTGAGCAGGTAGCTCGATGCAGGGCTCAATCCCAGGACCCTGGGATCATGACCTGAGCCGAAGGCAGATGCTTAATGACTGAACCTCCTAGGTGCCCCTGAACTTACATCTTATATGGCCCATCTGGTGGCTGGATTCCTCAGCCTGACCAGGGGAGATTAGGGAAAGTTGGGAAAGAGAAAGGTATGCAAAGTCTAGTCTTTTTTCATACTGCTAGGAGTTTGATGAGCAGAGTCCTGTCTTAAAATGACATTCCCGAGTATTTATCTTTTGCTACAGCTTCCAACTTAAACAAAAACAAATTACAGTACCAACTCTAATTTCTCAATTGTATTCATTCTTTCTTTCTATAAACAGAACTTTATCGAAGAATATGCATACAACAAAATGTACTTTTTTAAAAAAAAGATTTTATTTTTTTGAGAGAGAGCATGAGCAGGGCTGTGGTAAGAGGCAGATGGAGAGGGAGAGGCAGAAGTCAGAGAGCCCAATGTGAGTCTTGATTCCAGGACCCTGGGATCAGAGTTGAGCTGAAGGCAGACACTCAAGTGAGCCATCCAGGTACCCCCCAAATGTACTTTTTAAAATAGATTTTATTTTTTATTTATTTTAGAGAGTGCAAATGCATGAGCATTGGGGGAGGGGCAGAGAGGATGGGAAACGGACAAGCAGACTCTTCACAGAGCCCAGCACAGGGGCTTGATCTCACAACCATGAGATCATGACCTGGATCTAAATGAAGAGTCAGCCGCTTAACCCACTAAGCCACTCACGTGCCCCTGAAAATGTAAAGTGAATTCCTTTTTAGGTGTATGGTTTGATGAGTATTGACAAATGTAGATAACTACAACACATACTGCAAATCCTGACGTTGAACACAACCCCCTAAGAATCCCCTTCTGCAACTTTGCAGTCATTTCCTCATCTATACACAGTTCTGGCCCTGGGCAATTACCAATCTGTTCTTGTTACTTTAAGTTAGTTATGCCTGTTCCAGAATTTCATATACATAATCTCAAATGTACTCTTATGTCAGTCAGGCTTCTTTTTCCCAGTGTAGTGTTTTTGAAATTTATCCATGTTGGATGTATTAGTAGATTGTTCTTTTTTGATGCTATTTAAATAGCATTCCATTGTAAGGATCTATTACAATTTGTTTTCTCATTCATCTGTTGATGGATATTTAAGTTGTTTCTAGGTATGCCTCGTCTCATTGTCTTTTTTTTTTTTTTAAGATTTTATTTATTTATTTGACAGACAGAGATCACAAGTAGGCAGAGAGAAAGGCAGACAAAGGAGGAAACAGGCTCCCTGCTGAGCAGAGAGCCGGATGCAGGGCTTGATCCCAGGACCCCAGGATCGTGACCTGAGCCAAAGGCAGAGGCTTTAACCCACTGAGCCACCCAGGCACCCCTCATTGTCTTTTTAAATTTAGCTTTTTGATTTTGAGATACAGATTCACATGCAGTCGTTGAGAGATAATATGAAGAGATCCCGTGTACATTTTACCCAGTTTCTCCTAATGGTAAGTTGTGAAAAACTATAGTAGGGTTTCCCAACCAGGATATTGACATTAACACAGTTGAGATGCATAACATTTTTCAGCATCACAAAATCTATCATGTTACCATTGTATAGTTCACATCTATGTCCCACCTTTTCCTACTTCTTCCTTAATCCTTGGCAACCACTGATCTATTCTCTGTTTTTTTAAGAATTACACAAATGGACTCATACAGCATGTATCCTTTTGACATTTATTTTATACTTAGCCTAAGTCTCTGAAAGTTCATCCAGGTCATTGTTCCTTTTTATTGCTGTGTAGTATTCCATGAAGTCACCTATAAGAAGCCCAGGCTTCTTATAATAAGAGAAGTGAGAATGAAAACTGTTCCAAATTCCATCTGCACCAGTCACATAGGCAAAACTCTGTGAGTTCGATAGGATCTAGTGACGCCCCGGGCGTCACTATTATCACAGTTTGTTTAACCAATTACTCATTGAAAAATATCTGGGTTTTAAGACTGATTAAATCCAATTTATCCATTTTTCTGTTATAGATCTTCATTCATGGTGTCATTTAGAGCACCTTTCCTAATCCTAGATCTTGAAGGTTTTCATTTGTGATTTTTTCTAATGTTTCACAGTTGCATATTTTATGTTTAAACTTATGCTCTATTTTGAGCTAACTTTTCTCTAAGTTATAAGGTTTAGGGCAATTTCTTTCTTTATTTCTTGGCCATGAATGTCCAGTTGCTTTAGCACTATTAGTTGGAAATGCTCTTTCCTCCATTTAATTGTTTTTGTACCTGTCTAAAATCAGTTGGTCATTTTTCTATGACATTGTGTAGTTTTAAGTATAAAAGCTCTAGATGTTTTTGATAGATTTTACTTCATTTGATTTTTTTGGGCAATTGTAAATGGTATTGCACTTTTAATTTCAGCATCCACTTGTTCATTGTTAGTATGAAATACAACTGATACTTGTATCAATGTTTATCTCCCATTATGTGACCTTGCTGAACTCACTTAATAGTTCTAGCACTTTTATTTTGGAGATTCCTTGGGCTTCTCTATGTGGGCAGCCATGACGTCTATGAATAGGGAGACAGTTTTATTACTTCCTTTCCAAACTGTACTTCTAGTGCTATGTTCAATATGAGTGCTAAGAGCTGAAATCTTTGCCTTGCTCTCACTCTTGGGGAAAAAGCATTCAGTCTTTCACCACTAAGTATAATGTTAGCTGCAGTTTTTGTCTTTTGTTTTTTAATAGATGCTCTTTATCAAGTTGGGCAAATTCCCCTCTGTTCCTATTTCTCTGAGAATTTCTATCAGGAATATATGCTGTGTTTTGTGAAATGCTTTTTCTTCACCAATGATGTGATCGTGTGATTTTTCTTCAATCATATATAATAATCATTATTTAATATTTTTAAATATTTTAAAATATTTAAATAAATAAATAAATAAATTTAAAAATTAAATCTAATTTCATTAATTTTATTAAATTATTAATAAAAATATTTAAATTTAAATATTTTTAAATATTAAATCTGACTTGCATCTCAGGTCACACTTAGACATGATAGTTCTATTATATTTTTATACTTCTTTTTTATTCTTGTATTCTATTTGCTAATATTTTGTTAAGGATTTTTGTGACTATATTCATCAAGGATATTGGTCTATAGTTTATTTTTGTACTCTAATTTTAGTATCATGATAACACTCATTTCATATAATAAACTGGTAAATATTTCCTCTTCTGTTTTCTGGGAGAAACAGTATAGAATTTGTGTGAATTTTTTTTTTTTAATATTTAGTTGAATTTTCTAGTGAAACATAGTAGGCCTAGAGATTTCTTTTTTGGGAGTGTTTAAGTTACAAATTCACTTTCATTGTTACACAGCTATTTAAATGATCCATTTTGCGTGGCGTACATTGTGATTAATTTGTATTTTTACAGGAAGTTTATCAAAGATGTCAAATTGTGTATCAAGTTTGTGGTATTCCCCCTTTTTTAAATGTCTGTACCATCTTTAGTTATATCTCATTTCATTCATCATATTGATAATGGGTATCTTTTGGATCAGTTTTGCTAGAGATTTGCCACTCATATTGATCTTTTCAAATACCTATCTCTTATTTCATTGATTTTATGTTTTACATCTCTTTAATTTCTGTTCTTTGTTTCATTCCTTCTGACTGATTTGGGTTTTATTTTCTTTTTGGCTCTTCTTCTAGTTTCCTGACATGGGAGCTCAGAATTTTATTCTCTTCCATTTTCTAATTAAGAACTTTATGTTATAAATTCCCCTCTCATTGCTTTCACACTGAGTTGGCCTTGTTCCCCATCTTAGGGGAGAAGACATTCGGTCTTTTAGCATTAAGTATAATGTTAGCTATAATTTTTTAATAGATACTTTTTAGTTGTGTTCCACAAATTTTGAAGTCGCATTTTTATTTTAATTCAGCTAAATCTATTTCTTTTTAATTTCCCTTGAGATTTCTTCCTCTGATGGATTACTTATGTTTATTTAAAACTGTGTCATTCATTTCCAAGTGCTTAGGTATTTTCCTATTTTCCTTTTGCTAAGTGGGATTTCTAGTTTGACTCCACTGAGGTCAGAGAACACATTCTACACAATATCAATTTAAATTTTTTGAGGTTTGTTGTATGACCCAGGATGTGTACAGTTGAAAAAAGTATGTGTTTTGCTATTATTTTGCTACGATTGGTTTTATGAATGTCAACTGGAGCCTGTTGGTCATATTGTTGAGCTCTATGTCCTTGGTGATATTCCATCTAGTAGTTTAATTAATTGTTGGAAGAAGGATGTTGAAATCTCCAATTATATTTTTGGATTTATCTCTTTTCAGTTCTATCAATTTTTGCTTCACATATTTTTCAGTGTTGATTTTGGTGCATACCTTGGTGGATTTACCCTCTTATCATTGTACAACATCCCTTGCTATCAATTTTCTTTGCTCTTTCTTCTATTATTAATATGGTTATTCCTGTGTTTCTTTAATTAATGTTTATATGTCTTCATTATTTTATTTACAATTTGCCCATATTGTTATATTTGAAGTGGATTTCTTATAGACAGAATAAAGTTAGGTTGTGTTTTTAAATCTTTTTAAAATTTTTTTGTTTTTTAATTTTTTAATTCTATCAATCTGTGTTTTGCTTAGTGTATTTAGACACATTTATATTTAATGTAATTACTGATATTTTAAGGCTTAATTCTACCATATTTTTTTTTCTGTGAGTTACTTGAATATTCTTTAGAATTTGTTTCATCTACTATTTTTTTAGTACATTACTTTATATACCTACTTTTAGTTGTAGCTGTAGCTATTACCTGATATGAACATAACTTTCCCCAATTACTGCTGTCATCATTTTGCCAGTTCGAGTGTAGGAACCTTACCTCCCTTTATGTCTCGTTACCTTCTCCCATTTAAAACATAAACACCTTCAATATCTATATTCATTTAGAACCAAATCAAACAGTATTATAATATTTGCTTCAAGCTCCAAATTTAATTTAGAAAACTCAAAAGAAAACTTTAGTCTCCATCCATACTGTTGTGCCCTTACTACTTTTTTTAATGTTTTGAGATTTTCCTTTTACATTTTTCTAAAGGCCTAAAACCCCTGAATAGAAATAGCTTTGTAGTGTAACTAAAGAAATGGTCTGGGGGAACTCAACAGGATGCTGCCAGATCCCAAAAGTAAGATGCTGTTACCCCAAGAAAGGCATGGTGCCTGCTCACCAAACTAGAAGTGAAGGGCTTTTGTGAATGGCAGTGTATGTAAATACCTCAGGAGTTGCTAGTGTTCAGAGATGACAATGTACACCAGATGCCCTCCTTTCAACAACTCAACTCCTTTAGAGATGCAAGTTCCAAGTTCAAGGAAAAAGACAGGAGAACTGAAAAACATGAAATTAAATTTATGCAAGATTAGCAGAAGGGAGGCTCAAAAAATTAAGTGAATACTTCTTGCATAGGAGTCTTCAAGTTCTATACACTATTTTCATATTTTGTACACCTCTGCTTTCCTTTCCAATCCTCCATTTCCATCAGAATTCATGACATTATTCCTGATTCTCCAGATGGAACCTCAGTCATCATTGACTTTTCCTTTTCTCTTTTCTATCGTACTCACCCACCACATCTGGTTATTTTTCCCTGCAAATAATTTCATGCTTCTGCCTCTTTATGTTACTGCCACCACCACTGCCACTACCACCAATTTTTGTGCCAGTTTAAGTGCCTTCCATATTCATGTTTTTGGAGGCAAAGGATAGAAATAAGGGAAATATTTTTTCCATGATTAGGCACTAATTTTAACCTATCATCCATTACTCTGTTCCTGTGCATATAATTGAAACTATCCCTGGTTGAGAATATACTATATATTCCTAAATCAATCCTACCCCAGCTTCCACCCGTACCCTGGCCACACCCAACTGAGGACAAAAGAAAGCAGTCACTGAGAGAGAATACCACCTTAGCAATCTGCACTATAGTCTGTCCTAGGCCATTACGTATTGCTGCATAACAAACTACCCCAGAACACATAAATAACCACGATTTTATTTTCTTCACACAAATGTCAACAAAGATGCTCATCTTTGCTCTATGACGTCTGAGCTGAGAAGACTCCATCAAGCAGCTGGGCATGACCAGAAGGACTGGGTATTAGGATCAAAGTCTTCTCCATGTACTTGTGTGGTATGTGGGCTGGTAAGATTTGAATGGACAGAGGCTCTTTGGCGTGCCTGTGTGCGCTCTCTCCACCACTTCCCACTTTCCCTCCCATTCTCCCACCACTTGCCATTCCTATTTTCAGGGCCTTATTTACTTGAGAGAGAGAGAGAGAGAGCGCGAGCGAGAGAGCAAGTATGAGAAGGGGCAGGGTCAGAGGGAGAAGCAGACTCCCTGGTGCGCAGGGAGCCTGCTTCGGGACTGGATTCCAGGACTCCAGAATCATGACCTGAGCCAAAGGCAGCCCCTTAACCAACTGAGCCACCCAGGCGCCCCGGTATTTGCCTTCTTAATAGTAACCTTGAGCTCTAAGAGAGAATGTTCCAAACAAGATGGAAACTATGTAGCCTGTATGATTTAGCCCTAGAAGTCATAGTGTACCACTTCTACCATATTCCATAGGTCAAAACAATCACAAACTGTCTCAGATCAAGGAGAACCATAGATCCTAGTGCTTGAAAAATGGCAATGGATTTACAACCATGTTTTAAAACACTGCACAAGGGGCGCCTGGGTGGCCCAGTAGGTTAATGCCTCTGCCTTCAGCTCAGGTCATGATCCCAGAGTCCTGGGATCGAGCCCCACATCGGGCTCTCTGCTCAGCAGGGAGCCTGCCTCCCCCCCACCTCTGCCTGCCTCTCTGCCTACTTATGATCTTTGTCAAATAAATAAAAATAAATAAAAAATAAAAAATAAAACACTGCACAAGCTCTCAAGTACTGTTTAAAGCTAATCTATTTCCTTTTTCCTCCCATCCAAGTACTAACCAGGCCCGACCCTGCTTAGCTTCCGAGATCAGACGAGATCGGGCGCGTTCAGGGTGGTATGGCCGTAGACTATTTCCTTTTTCCTAATTCTGTCAATCTGAACAATTTGTCTGGGATGTGGAAAAACATATTGCCAAAGTTCCTAATGAAATATTGGTTATTTCCACTCTGGCATCTTTCTATAACTTGCCTCCTTTATTCTCATGATCTAGTGTGACCTCCTTGGTACAAGTTTGTCACAAAGCTATTCTCCTCCATTTCATTCCCCTCTCCTCCCACTTTCACCATCTATTGACTGTACATCTCACCCCTTTGTTGCTGTGTGTTCTGGAGACATAATTCCTTCTAAAGGAAACTTCTGCACACATAATTGTCTTTTACCAAAAGCTGCTAACAACTAAATATTCCCCTCATTCTTTTCCCTGTAGAGGCCACTTATATATTACTACCCATACTAGAGAAGGGATAGGTATTCTCCTAGCTCCCCACTGCTTTTGACATTATCCTTCCACTGCCTTGTCAACTCTTTTTGAGAGTAATAGTAACTGGGTCTGGCTAGTTGATTTCTCTTTGCTGTCATCCACCAATCTTCATATCAGTCCCTGTAATCTCTTTGTCCTATTATCTTCCTATCAGTGACCTATCCAATGTCCTTGGCTGACCGTTAAGGCTCTCCTCCACTACCATGGCATTTATTAACATTCAACTTCAAAACTTACAGCCACTCCTTCCCTAGATGTGCCCACCACTTCCCCTTTGTCCTCTTGAGGTCATCCATTTAGTCTAATTTCCCCATGGACCTTGTTTCCTTTGGAATTATCATGCAGTCTCTTTATACCTTTTTCTGTGTCTAATTTGTCTTCTCAAACTACTTATTTTTCCTCAATCTCTTCACCAAAACACTTTTGTAATCAGTAATTACTATTTTTATGAATTTAAAGTTCTCTCAAATACTAGTCATTTCTAATCTCTAAATGTAACAGACCCTTGACGGTCATTTCTGTAACAAGTGACACAGACTTACCTCTTTCACTGAAACTCTCTTCAGAGACTGATTTCTTCAGGAGGCTGTCCTGGATCTTCTAGGACTCCAATTCTTTCTGCTCAGTATTCTCTGTCTATCCCAGCATTGGTATTGCCCATGGTTCACCCTTCCCCCAGCTGTCATTGTGAATGGACAATTACCAAAATTCTCTTGCTACAATTTTGTCCTGTAGCCTGGAATGGCATTTATAATGACATACTCTACCCTTCCAGCTGGGTGACTTTTGAGTATCTCCAACTTAGCAGGCCCTGCCATCTTAAATACCACCACCACCACAGGGAGACATTTCTAAAACACATTTTGCAATAAAAGAAGTAATAGCAATGGTGAGTGATTTTAAAAGAAAATAAAATGTGAAATTTTCAATCTATGGCTAAGGTATTTCAAGGAGGCAGAATTTTTCCACATACAGGATGGATGCTGATCATTACACCCAGTATCTTCAGGGAAAAGCAATTCTTTCAGCTCCTCTATCTTACTGGAAATGCTGTTAAAGAATATTACCTCTCTTTGTTCTTATTCTGAGCTCTGCGGGCAACTTTCTGATTCATAATTAGATTGGAGAAAATGGCAGATGTCTGTTATTGTGACTGGGATACAGCCTTTGTATATTCATAAACTGGCATCTAGTTGGTAAATGATTCTCCTATCACAGTTTGCTTGGTGTGAGTCAGTGTCCCAGAGTTGGTGAACTCTAGGTGAACTGTTGAGATCAAGTTTCTGTATCTGCAAAACTGAAGACCAGACTTTGGACTGTGGCAACTGAAAATAGACTGTGAACCTGAGAGGTGAGCCCCAGCTAAGGAGGTCAGCAGACTCTTCTTGTTGATATATTTTTAGCTGCACACATTTTGATTTATATCTCTTTGTCCCACACAGTGCAAAGCATCAAAAAGTTCAATACTTGCTTATTATCTGACCTCAGCTATTCAGTGGAGTGTCCAAAAGAAAATATCATATGCACTCAATTCCAAAACAAGAATTTCTAGGGGGGCCTGGGTGCCTCCGTGGGTTAAGCCTCTGCCTTCGGCTCAGGTCATGATCTCAGGGTCCTGGGATGAAGCCCCACATTGGGCTTTCTGCTCAGCAGGGATGCTGCTTTCTCCCCCCCCACCCTCCTTCCCTGCCCACCTCTCTGCCTACTTGTGAGCGCTCTGTCAAAATAAATAAATAAATAAATAAAAATCTTAAAAAAAAAATTTCTAGGAGATCCACAAAGTCTTCATGGCATGGAAGAAAACAAAAGAAATAATAGAAACAACAGCAACAAAACAGCACATGGAGTGGCAAAGTCCTTAGCAGGTTCAAAAATCCTGCCATTTATTCAGTATATATTTTCTATTTCATTTAATTATCCCAACATCTCTGAGCTGCAGTTATGCTCCATTTATAGTTGAGGAACACACAGCCGAGAGGGCACAAGTAACTGCCCAGTGTACACAATACTAAGTGGTAGAATTTGGCTCAAACCTAAGGCATTTTGACTTCAAAACTGATGCTCTTAAACATAGTGGACATTTGCTGTTTTACTATTAACTATTTGCAGTAGCAGAAATATTATGCAGAGCTGAGCTTCAGAATTTATATAAACCTAAGTGTCAATGATAGTCTGTATAGTCAGTTATAGTCTCTATAACTGCAAACAGCTATCCTTAGATGTATGCTAAATATCATTTCTTTGGGAATTCCAAATGTAATATAAAGAAACATTAAAAAAAGATGTATATAACAAAATTAAAAATGAGTATCTCTTTGTTTATTTGAAAGTTGTTTTGAGAAATATCTCTCATCCCCTATTCCTATAACCCTGCACCACCTTGTACTGAGTAGTGTTGTTTCTCTTTTTTGACTGGGTCCTCAGAGAAATCAGATGATTTCAAAGAAATCAAATGTACTTTGTCCTGGGTCCCAGTTAACATGTAAGTAATGTGTTATGTGCACAAGTATAAGCACGTGTGTGTATTTCTGAAATGAAAACCACAAAGCCTTGCTAAATTAAGGTGTTTGATCTATCTTGTTTTGTGCTCATCACGACCCACTAATGGGTCAAGATCTACAGTTTGAAGAGTCCTGGAATGTGGAAGGAATGTTTTAGTAGGAATGAGAACCTGAGTTCTTAGCTAGCTCCATTTTTGAATGGAGAACTTTGCTTTCACCAGCAAACCGAGGTGATAGGATTAAATTGAATCATTCAATGGTCTTTGTTTCCATCTATCATCAAGGATTTCCTACGTTGATGCTGGTTATTTTTCTCATCAGGTAATCAGGAAAAGCGGTGCATTTCTTCCCCCCTGTGAGAGGACTGACTGCCCCCACGTGCCTCCTATCACACTACCTCCTTATCTAGGTCTATTTTTAAGGGGCTGCAGTACTCTCAGCTGCTTAGCCCAGAGGCCTGACTCCATCCACAGATAGGTCCCAGCACCAATGCTTGTTGGAGATGTCCATCCCCAGGGTCCACCCCAAAGCAGTATAACCTTACAGTGTTAAAGCAAATAAGCACAGTATTAACATGGATTTCTAGTGACATCTGTTGTGTCTTTAATGTGCCATCCCATCAGACTTCCAAACCGTAACAGATCTACTTTGAATTCAGGGCAAGCTTTTTACATGTGGAACTGGAAACTCTCACCATATCTGTGGGCAAAATTTTAAACATTCTGAATTAGAGTATAAACTTTCCAGTTCATTAAAATAAGAGAATTTAAAAGCAGTACATTTACTTGCAGAGAGAAAGTTCTCTAACTCTAATCCCAAAATGATTTTGAAAATGCAAACATTCTCCAAGCTTTATGGTAAATTCTTAAATCAGAAAAATGACTATCTGTATTATTTCTGTGTATGCACTAAATATCCACACATACACACGCACAAAACTCAACCATGCTGATAATAAAGGAAGATTCTTATGAAGGAAGTTTGGATAGTACAGCTACTTATGGAGTTAAAACTGAGTGACATGTATTATAAGGGCTGCATGTGATTTACACTTTTTTGCCCATAGGATTCTATGACAGGGCACCTGTCTCAGCTGACAACCAGATAGCCCAACACAACACCATTATAAACCTACCTTTTCCACTGAGGAAAAAAGGTAATGCTCTAAGTATGCTTCCATTCCATTAAATACTTTTTAACCACACGGGACCAGCTATTTACTTTTTAATAAACTTGAAAGAAGCAGACAATGTAGGCTAATGGATAAACAGAAACCACAAAGGATTATTATTAGTATGATTACTCCCATGGATAAAAATTAGAGAAGAAAAGATTACAGCTAACATTTAAACACTAGTATGAAAATATATAACAATTCTGTATTTCCCCTGAAATAATGATAATCTTATAAGTTATTTTACACCAGAATTAACACTTCCCTTTCTACAGTCTAGGCCACACCATGAGAATTAAATACCATGCCAGCCAGAATATGTGTCAAAATTTGCCAAAATTGATGAGTATTAGCACTATAAAAACACAGAAGCTACCAGATCACATTTCATAGTTTTATTGAGACATTTCAGTTTTAATTGTCTATAGTAGGTACAATTCTGATGATCATATCAAAGCTCTATTATAAATAGCAGATAGTAAGTTGGCTGCATGCCTTAGACACACACATAAACACATGATATTGTACACTCCTTTGCATGCAAACTTAAAGGAAACATACATTCCTTTTATTAAAAACACAATTAGGTACAATAAGTCTGGAATTTGTTAAGCTATCATTGATTTAGATAAACCTGAGAAGGCTCAAAATATCAAGTAACACTGTTTCCATACTCCCCATTCAATAAAACTGTTAATCACAAAGAAATCTAGGTAAACTGTATTAAAATCACAGATGATATAAAAATAAACATTTTTGCAAAAACACTTAACGTATTAGAATTCAAAGTCACAAATTTTGATATGTAACATTCCCCTTCATATTAATTTGTAATGATGTGCATGATACAATGGACAACATAATAAAAACTGTAACATTTCAGCAGCCAAATCATTTACAGTTATCACTATGAAACTTGAAATTAAAGTTACCAACTGAGCAACAAAAACATTAAAATAGCAGTGTTGAACTTGCTGGTAGCATGTTACTTAGAAACTCCATCTCAAACAACTCAAGATTATACTTTCACCTTAAGAAGAAACAACACAAAAATGTAAGCAGAACTGAGGACAGTAAGGGACTGCACAAGCTGCCTCTTTTTTCTCTCTCTCTCTCCCTAGTTTTTCCTTAAGTTCTAATCTATCTATAATGCCCATTCTTCCAGACTTCTAAAATGTAAGAAAGCTACTTTGAATTTAGGGCAGTCTTTTGCACTGGAATCGGAAGCTTCAACCATATTTGGAGGCACAATTCTAAAGGTCTTGAAAAGACAATATAAACTTTTCTATGTCATATAAAATACAATACAGACCTATTCTGGCAAAGATATTTTGTATTTACTATTGAGCGCTTACGACAGTATGACACCACAGTGTGCCTGTACAGAGAACTCTAAGTAAAAAGGTAAACATGCAAAAGCACTTCTAGAGAAAATTAAACACTTGTATCACAAAACATTCATATTTTAGATCCAAAAATCTCAAGACAAACATTTCAAGATACTGGTATTTGAAAAGCATACTATACAATAACTCATTTTATCTATGCATCACATTCCATAAAATACACTAGTGTAACATTATATATACATTGTAATAAATATAATTTACATCAGCATATTTGATCTTTCAAGAAAGCTTTTTAATTTGTACAACTGAAGAATTGTGAGTTTCATCAATAAATACTATTATGTTAATTGTAATTGACCAATTAAGTTAAAGCCTCAAGATACCCCTAACTACTTACAATCTTTATTTTCCCTAGTCCAATTCCAGCTGCTATAAACACAGACATCTCTTATATCCCAAAGAAGTTTACTGTACTGTCCAGGGAGATGGAGAAGACCTATAGGGCAGAGGTCACATCATAACTGGTGAACTTTGTGAGACTTTCTAGCCAAGGACTGGAATGGAAGAGTCCTGGAAAGTACAGTAACAGATTTCATGTACCTCTGGCTGGCTGTATTTTTAATGTTCTACCACATCCCCTGAGGTCCCAACAGATGGAGATCATCTAACCTTTTTAATCCATGGAGAGTGGCATGGAAAGGGTCAAGAGTTCCACAGTTGGCCAAGTGGCAAGGTCACGTTCTTAACACTGAATCCTACTCTCTACTATATCTCTTGTGTTTGTGTTTTTATCATGTCAGTGCAAATGGACAGTGAAGCTTAGCGAGTCTAAGACACCAAGTGGTGAGCCAAAAATACCTTGAATTTGGCATGAAAATAGTTTTGTAGTGTGAAATTTAGTTAGCTGATAAGTTCTATATTTTAGCAGTTCTTTCATCAAAATGCCAACAGATTTCTGCCTTTACTATTAAAATACCAACTTACATTGTCATGTGTCATCAGATTTCCAGCCAATAGATCACTGCTTCATCCTGACTCTCTGTATGTTTTTATCATTATCACAGACTCTTCCTGGAGACCTCTTTGTGCCTAGAAAGGGTTGGGCAAGATCATTCTTGTTACTATTTGGCATGTATTCACACATTGTCAATGTCCACTACATCACAAATGAAGAAGAAACACTGGAAAAAAACATGCCAAGAAGTAAATGGGCATTTCTTGGCACTGTCCACCTCATTGGATCCCCAGTCCCAAAGAAAGTTCTCTGGGAGCTGAAACACAATGTATGTAACATGTATTGTAAACCAGGCTGGCATCCTGAGACCTAAAAGGAAGAAAGCTAAAGTGAATGGTAAGGAAATATTATAGAAATATATACCATTAATTTATGAGTTCAAGGATGGTGCAGACTTTGAATTTCCATTTTGGTTAACATACTAATCTTAATCTTGTATCACTGAGGATGATGTTCGACAGGGATCATACATAATGACATATTTCATACTTTTTCTTTTAAGATTCCACACAATGAATGCTATAGAGGACCCTAACCAAGTGAGAACCTTAACTAATCTCTTTCCTCAAAATGAGGTGGTATAGGTAAGACCTCTAACTGGTTTCTTTTTGATTTGGCTCCTACAATTCTGTGCATTAATCCGAACATATTAAAAAAATCACTTTTTAGTAAAGCTTAACACTGCTTCTCATCATTAATCTTAGTGGCCAAAGACTGCTAAGAAGAAACTGAAGGTCTCACAAATCCACAGGCCACCCAAGTACCACAGGAACTGATCAAGTCCTGACAGTCCCGTCTCTGTATCCTACAGGTTCTTGCCTTAAGACAGATTCCAAACTGCTTTACTTACAAAGTGCTTTCCAGCAAGTTAGTCTACCAACAGTTGCAAACTCTAATGCTGCCGTTTTTGAGGCTAGTTTTTGACAGAAATTCCTTTGATACTGGATATATTAGGAGTTAAAATTGTGTTACATCACCTTATCATTCTACATTCTATAGAATTTGACATTTCAGTGGCTAGAAATGCAATATTTATATTATTAATTGAAATTCAGTCTTCATTCAAAACTCTTATTAGAATTACTGAAATATTTTGTGGAATTTTTATTACTGCCTGGCACAGGGGGAGTTGGGGGGGGGAGAACTGGCCAGTAGTCTTCTCTTAAACTATTAGCCATTGGATTTGTAATCTCCGCCACTTTTCAGTGCTGTGGTACCTTATGTACTGACTGCACAAACTTAATTCTCTTAATTCCCTTTCCCATATATTTTAAGTTTTCCTTTAAGGATATAGGATCCATTATAGGATTATAGCTTTTCATTCTAGCAACATAACCTGTATAGTCTGCTGCCTTTTCATAATGCATTTAATGTTTTCGCAACATTTTGAAGAGGCAAAAGAGAGCCATTTACCATTTTAGTTTAAAGTCCTTATTCTAAAATTGTTTTCTCTAAACACACACACACACACACACACACAAAACCCATCTTTTCCCCACTCTTAGTTATCTCATACATTTGGGAAAATATGTTTGTAGCCAATGCATTGAGAAGGACTGTCAACCATTCTCCCTCTGATAATATCATCCTCTTGGCCAACATTCTTCAACCCTGGTCTGTAATAGAGCTGAATTTTTACATTGTTATTACAGCTATCAGTGAGCACTCGAACTGCAACACAAACTCCTAAAGCAACAGCCATGGTGCAAGTAAATGTTCTTTATCACAGGAAGTCTAAGAGTTCACAGTGTTTACAAGGAAAGTACATGAACTTTGATTGTTCTAAATGCAATATGCCTGTAAGATAATATATATAATATATATACTTCTACCACCCAACATCTAGCACCTATCAGAAGTTTTCTTAAAGAAACTGGGAAATAAGCACTTTCTAGGTTTTTACACTGACTTAACTTTTCTATTCAGTTCTGCAAAGAAGCTCAGCCAGCTTACCGCCTATGTTTCTAGGACCAAAAGAGACACCCAGCTGAGATCTCTTCATCTGATATTAAATGATAGAGTTTAGTACTTTTGCTATACTGGGTTAACTTTGAGAATGTGGATTCTGTTCCTACAATGGATCACACCAAAGCTCAAAGTTGCAAGTGCTAGTTCTCTTGGAGAAATTATTAATATCAAAATAGCTATAGTACTCAAGTGCCCTTTACACAGAAAAGCTTGTGAATTTTCAAGGCAGATGAGAAAGTAAATGTTTAACTAGGGTGGTTTAATTTTATTTTACCTACTTCTAGTTAAGAAGGATAGCCTTGAAAATGAACCCAAACAAGCCAAATGTAGGGGGTGGGTGTTTTCACTTTTAAAAAAAACTCACTTGGACTTAGTTCTCTCTAAGCTTACTAGAAACTTAAGGGGGAAAAAAGCTCTTGGCTCTATTAAGCATCCTACCATGTTACAAAAGTGGGTGTTCCGTGATTCTTGCCTCTTCACAAGCTTGTATCTCCATTCTGCTTGAACTCCGATAAAATATTGAGGGTCATGTCTTCGCTCTTGGATTGCAAATTTGCCTCACTTCTTCTGGAAGCTTTTCTGGTGGCTCTGGAGAGTCTCCTCCTGAAAGTATCTCCTGCCAAGAAATAGAGAATGGGGTCCACACAACTGTTGAGACTTGCTAGACCTCTTGTCACCTGATAAGTGGCATAAACCTGGTCATTGAATGCACACATTTCTGGGGTCTGAAAATCCAGCCGGGCCCTCAAATTCATCGTTTTCATTACATGGAAAGGGATGTAAGAGACAGCAAAGACAGTCAGTACGATAATCACCAGGTAAATGGATTTCCTCCTCAGAGGTGAGTTGTCCAGGTCGTTGTAGATCAAAGCCCTCACAATTAATCCATAACAGCCCAGAATCAGTACCAAGGGGACACAGAACATGGCCACAGTGGTGCACATGCTGTAGATGAAATAACTTCTCAGATACTCATCGGAGGTGGTGTCATAGCAGGTGATGGTTTTGTTTTTCCGGACCTGGGTGCCTGAGTAGAAGAGGATGGGGGAGATGCCCACCACCACGATAAGCCACACCAGCACGCTGATGTAGACCGCATTCTTCTTCTTGAGCCTGCCCAGAGACTTGAGCGGGTACACCACACCGCTGTACCGGTGCGCGCTGATGCAGGTTAGGAACAAGATGCTGCCGTAGAGGTTCACATGGAAGATAAACCTCTGAAGCTTGCACATGGCATCCCCAAAGATCCAGTCGGTCTTATTGAAGTAGTAGAAGATGAGCGCGGGCAGAGTCAGCACGTACAAAAAGTCGGCCAGGGCCAAGTTGAACATGTACACGGAGATGCCGCTCCACGGCTTCATGTGGAAGACAAACATCCAGATCGCCACGCTGTTGCCCAAGAAGCCAATAATGAACACCAAGATGTAGACAGCCGGCAGGTAGTAGAACTGGAAGCCCGTCTTGGTCAGGGAGCATGCGAACGAGGCTGCTGCGACAGCCGCGGTGGAGGCTGCGGTGCCGTTCCCCCAGGGCAAACCCTGGCCGGCCGGTAAGGTAGCGTCCGTCCCACTGGGGACAGCCGGCCACAGCACCTCGGTCATTCTCTCCTTTCCTGACTTACGCGGCGGCTCCTAGGGGCAAGTAGCAGCGAGAGCGCGGCGGCGGCGGCGAGCGGCTCACCGAGCATTGGAGAAGCGAGGGAGCAGAAGGCAGCGGGCGCCCGGGATCCCCACGGGAGGGGGCACACACAGGCAAACCCACACCGGTTCCGGCCCTGCGTTCGCCGCGGGCCATGAAATCCACCCGCGGCCACCACCAAGCCCGGCTGGCAACCGGGCCAGCAACTTCCCGGTCCGCTGGTCAGTGCGGAGGTTACACAACCAGGCGCACAGGGCACTGCTGACAACTTTCAGACTGCGCTTTCCGGAGGGTTCGCTGGTCCTCACAGGAAAGCAGAGACCGCACTGGGGGTTCAGCGAGGAGGTCGAGCCAAACTCAGTACAGCGTTCCGGTGTGGGGAAGGCGCTCCCCAGCCTTCTTTCCCCGAAGATCAACTTCGTTTGGGTTATCTTTTTCCCCGCCTTGCAAGCAAGCTGCTCCTTTCAGGGGTCCCGCGCTCTTTCCTCCTCAGTTGCTGCTCTGGCTCAGCCTCTGGGGGCCATCAGAGCGCGCGTCACCGGCAGACCCGCGCAGCCTCTGGTTCCCCTGGTGTTCACCCTCAGCGCAGCTCAGGGCCCCTCCTCAAGGCCCTGCTCGGGCGAGTGCTGGGGGCAGGCGGCTCCCCGCGAGGATGGGCGGAGTTTGGGCTCCCGGGAGGCTAGGGGCGTGCCTCGGCGAAGCCAGCCCCGCTGCCCGCCAGAGCTTTTCAGAGCGTCCTCCTGGAGCCCGAGCAGTCTTCCTTGGAGGTTTTCACAGTGACTGAGAGCGCTCAGCCTCTGCCCTCCGCTGCTCTCAGAGGCGCGGAGGGTGAGGGGGCGCTTGGTCTGCGGGGCTGCTGGGGAGCGATTGGCCCGTGAGCGCCCCTTCGCTCTTCCGCCAGCTATCCGGCAAAAACGAAGTTGCTGACACACAGGAAACCCTGCTGGCTGCTCACAGCCTTAGACTACAAACTCTAGAGCCCACGGGTCCAAAACAGAAGTCTCTAGGGCCCTTAAGAACTATGCCAGGTGTCTGCAGGTTCTAAGCAGCCAGCAGTCCCCAGCTGGGAACGCCCTGCTATTGCAGTGCTCCTAGCTTCGCGGAGACCAGATTCCAAGCACTTGCTGGAACCTGCTACTTCAAGGAAACGAGCGTTGGAAGGAGGGAGGTTTGGGAGGGGAGAGTGTCTTTCTGCCCTTCTAATCTGCTTTTTACTTTTTATTTCAATATTTTTTCTTAACCAAATTATAATCAACTGAGGCTATTGGTAACTTATTCTCCAAACGGACATTGTAAGCATACTAATATCTCACATTGCTTAGGACCTACCACCTATGGGCAACATAACGTCCCCATATCTTCCTGCCCAATACATTTCAAGATCAGAGGCTACACTCCATTGTTTTAGAAATAAGTATTAAGTACAGATTTACAGAGATCCATGTAAAGGCCAATTACAACTCCAAAATGAGTAAGATATGATTTGGGGGTTTTATTACCAATCCTGTTTCTTTAGGTAAAAGTGATTCGTCACAGTTAGCTCTATTAAGTACCTTAGCATTGTAGGTTGGGACTTCCTTAACATCACTCTTATTGAAAAACTCATTTTCATGGCTTGAATATATCAAAATTTTAAGCAGAGCACTTCAAAACTATATATTTTTTTAAAGGTTTTATTTATTCGACAGAGATCACAAGTAGGCAGACAGGCAGGCAGAGAGGAGGAAGCAGGCTCCCTGCTGAGCAGAGAGCCCGATGCGGGGCTTGATCCAGACCCTGAGATCATGACCTGAGCCGAAGGCAGAGGTTTTAACTCACTGAGCCACCCAGGTGCCCCTCAAAACTATATTTAATTGGAAAATAAATGAATAAACTTTTCAGGTACATGTTTAAATGGACTCACAGTAGTCGAATCTAGCACTGCTTGATAAAATATGTTGTTAATTAATAAATTATGTAAAATGTTTAAGGTTTTTCTCTTAGAGGAAAAAAAATCTAAAAAGAAAAGATCTGTAAAATTTGTATCATAAAGATTTCTTTCTGGCCCTAGGTGTTACATGATAGTGTTCTCTTCAAAAAAAATCCAAAGGAAAACCGCTAGCTCCTGGCTTTGCTACCACAAGGAAAATTCTCCAGAAGACTCAGAGGGTCCTTTAGAGAAAAACATACAGAAAGGACCCTACTCAAATACATTACATCATGAGCACACTGGTATTTTGAGTTGTGGTCATTTGTACAGCATGAAAATAAATGATAAAACTAGAGTAAATAACTTAAAAGGGCATGAATGTTGTTTTGAAAACAGTCTTAGTTGAAAGGAATGTTTCCTCATCTATAAAATGAGGGAGGTAGTTTTATTATCTTTTATTTTTTTCCTTCAGTCTCCAAAGTATAAGATTCTATAATTCTGAGGCTTAACATGACACATTTTCATCTGATTTGATTAGGATAGTACTAACTGGGATGATATTCTACTAAAAGAGGAGCAAAGGAAACCATTAAGAATTTCATCGGTACTCAATAGGTCTTAAGGCAGTCCTTTCAATTTTTCATTTGTAACACAAGCAGTATGTAACCTCACTTAAAGCCTGTTCCAAATGTGTTAACTCAATGTGTTTTAAAAGGTAGTTAGTCCAAATACCATTAAGTACTTTCAGAAAACTGGACCCTTGACTAAGAATTTGGAGGAGAGAGTGGTCCTAAGTGAACTACAGTTACGTGAATATTGTAAATACTGCTTTTACATTCAGCTTAATGAACTACACATTTATAATATGTTTAAGTCACTTTTTTAAAAAAGATTTTATTTATTTATTTGACAGAGATCACAAGTAGGCAGAGAGGCAGGCAGAGAGAAGAAGGGAAGCAGGTTCCCTGCTGAGCAGAAAGCCTGATGCAGGTCTCAATCCGAGGCTTCAACCCACTGAGCTACCCAGGCGCCCCTGTTTAAGTTACATTTTAAATCAAAGCTTGTGTCTTGTAGGAATAATTTATATGTATTCAAATTATTGTTTGTTGACTTTCTATTTGTAATGCACTGAACTAGGTTTAATGAAGGAAAAAGCAAAATACTGTCTAAAATCCAAAAACATGTTCATATTTGTTTCTTTAGTACCAATTATAAATACCTTAAAGGTAAGAAAAGAATATGCATGATATACTCCATATCTTTAAGTGATTTGCCTCAAAATTGTGTATAAATTTGGTTTGTATTTGATTAATGTAAATGCCTGACTTCAAGGGATTTATAATTTAGTTGGAAATGCAAAAAAAGAACAATAACATAATAATAAGCCTTTCTTATATATAGTCAGCACTATGCACACTTAACAAGAATTATTTTGTTTTAATCCTTAAAAATTTTTCTCTAATTGATAATTGTATCCCTGTTTTTTAAGGGTAAAACAAAGGCAGGGAGGTTAAGTAACTCATCCACTGTCACACAGTAGAAGCTGAAGTTTAAAGTTCAGCCATCTTTCCCTACAGCCCCATATATTTTACCACTATTCTGTGATTAAATACATACAAGTACAGGACAGTGATAGGAAAATTAACTCTTAGTGGCCATTGCAGATTGAACATAGAAAGGGTGAGTCCCAGAAGCCTTCTACTAAGAGAAAATTTGGAACCAGATCTTGAAGGTACTAATAATAGTCAAAGAGTATTTCAGAAGCTTCCCAAGTATTCTAACTTCTTTACTTAGGATTTTAAAAAATAGCCAACAATATATAGATGATCTGAGGACAGACATTCATGGAGAAGTCAGATCTGTTGGGCCTCAGACTCAAATAAAAAGGCTGCTCTTCCTGTGTTTACAAAGGTTTTCATAGCCATTGTTAGGGAATCTCTTCTCTTTCTTAAAGTCACAGAAAACTACCAATCTTTTAGGATGGAAATATTGAAAAGATTCTAATCGAGGGCTGCAAGTATAAGAAACTTATAAGCACAATATATAAAATCCCCCAACTTCAAATTTGAGACCAAGAAACATGAGATTTGATTAAACAATACTACAAATGCTAAACCTAATTTGGAGGGCAGGACAATGTTAAGATTTTAGAGGTAAGAGACAAAGACCTTAATATAGGAGAGAAAGGAATTTCTTAGAGGACTCCCTTAAGTATAATAATTAAGATGAGATCACTTCTAAGATAATACCTTAGGAAAGACCCTACTATTCCCCAAGAAGACAGGACAAAGAAATAGAAGGACAAAGTCTAAGGAATTCATAGCTAACATCCTCCAATAAAGGAGAAGGAAAGAGGGCTATGGTGGAATGGGAGTGGGATAAGACCATACTGAGAAAAAGTGAAAGGATTTTCCTGTGCTGGGGCCCAGCTGCTCCTATAAATTATATGCTTGCCATGGAGCTAATCAATAGGTTTCCTGAAATATATTTCATTAAAAATCACAGTGGGAATTAGGACACGAATAGAGGACAGCCCTGTTGCTCCAAGGTTGGAATGAGAAGAGGAGAGAACAAGAGACCACGGAGACCAGAGGAGAGAAGTGGGAAAGAGGCAGAAGGGGTGGGTGGATAGAGGAGGGCAAACAGTAAGTGTGTGGGGGAAAGGAAGAGAAAGTAAGGCACTTACACTGAAGTGGGTGGAGACCTTTGAAAAATCTCACAGAACACTGCCTTTCAATTATTTAGGTTTAAATCTGGGTAGGGGTGCGTATGTGTCGGGGGGTCTGGTCTTGTGGTCAGAGTAATGTCCCTATTGAGTGTCTGCCCCTTGGTAGATGACATTGAGCCAGGTTTTTCATCTGTGCCCTACCACTTGCAAGAACCTATAAAATCACAGGATACCTAAGTCTTCCATCCTTCAGAAAATTTCTTGCTTCCAGAAGTTAGGATTATTCTATGTAACTGCCTTCCTAGATTTACTTCTTTAATATTTATTTCCCTTATCCCCTTTCATAGGAAGCTCTAGTCCTAGTTACTTTGAAATATTTTTAAAACAATTCTCATTAAATCTAGAGTAAAGGCTCCAGTCCAGTTTTATAGCCTGTCTTTCTCTAGCAAATATTCCCTTTGCTCTTTTTGTCTCTGAGCTCTTTGGTTTCACAGGGGCATGTCCATAAAGTCTGTGGGTGCAAAAATATCTTTAGAGCCAGTTACTCATATCTGAAATATTACACCATAATTATGGATCCAAGGAGGGTTTCCATGGTGGCACAAAAGATAAGAATATGACCTTATTTGAGAGTTAATTCTCATTATTATAACCACTATAAATTTTTGACTTCTGGTGCATCGATACTTTGAGTATGTAAGCTAAATTCCACATAGATAAATGAAAATCATGTGCAGAAATAAAAAATACCCATATTTTTTTCTCATGTGAAATCGTATCTTTTATCAGCTCACTCTTGGGATATTGATCTCAGTTATGTCCTGGATGTTACACAATTTTCCAAGATTAAAGTTAATAGCAGTAGTGCTAATCACATTCCAGATTTTGGAATTTGGAATTCCAAAAAGTCTAAGTTTTCACCAGTCACAGTCAAAAGTGTGAACTGACATTAAGTAGATGAGCATTGTGTGCATTTTTATAATTGTTCAGTTTAGATTCTTGTAGGAAGGCTGACAGGCTGAGCTAAGCTCAGAGTATTTTCTTACAACAAGCCAAACTCTGGACACTCTTCTGAAAATACATCTGGGTGGCCAAAAAAGCATCCAATGAGTCAGCACAGTAAGGTACAATAGACCTATCCCTTGTCTGTAAACAATGAAATAAAAGCCAATATAGAAGCAAGTATTTGCACCTGACAATGAACAAAAATAGACTACAGAATGGTTCAGGTGGAGAAATAATCAGTCACTCCTTGATAAATTCTTACGTTTTCAATGACAGGGTTTAGCAGAACCTCAGAATCTTATATTAGCTCCGATTTTCATCTTTCTGCTATAGTTCTAGTGATACCACACTTAATATCAAGGAGACTACATCATGGTCATAATAACCTGATTAAAAAAAATATCTCAGCTCACTGGCAACATTTACTGTGAGTCTGAGCACAATTTCTCAAACTTGAATGCGCATACAGATCACTTGGGAGATCTTGTTAATATACAATTTTAGGTATGGGGTAGAGGCCAGGACTGCATTTCTAACCAGCTCCCTTTGATGTCTAAGCTCTCCAGCCAACCACTGTAGTATGTATGAGTAGCAGACTATTTATGAACCTGCCTGACGTTTCTTTGCTATGTTGATTTCCCACTGTAGCTGCTCCTGTCTAGTGACTAAAACACCTTAAGGGGTTAGCAATCTTGAACTATGGCATACATGTACCAGGCACTATTTGGAATGCTTTTTATGTATTAGCTCATAGCACGTGATTTTGGAGAATAAGAATTAGGTTCAAAGGTCAGTTAAGGCCACATAAAAACTGAGCAACCAGACACACGCCCAAACCTGTCTTAAGTCAAAGTTCTTACCAAATAACTCCTCTATATCTAGGAGAAGAATATGATCATGTCATAGTGTTAAGGATTTTACCTAGTACCTAGTGAATGCACAATAAATGGTCACTATTATTATGGCTATTACAACTAGTTATAATACCCTTATTAATTTTACCTTAATGGATATATCTTAGTAAGAGATCATTTGAATGTAAGAAACCAAATCCACTAAAACCTGCTTTAGCAAATAAAGTGACTCTCTGGCAAGGGTACAGGAGTATAAGTATCATGTGGAAGTGGGCATAGGAATTTAAAAATCAGGTATTTTGCCTATTCTCTACTTATTTAAAGCTGTGGGGGTCTTTGTTCTTTGCCTTTCTCTATTTGACAACTTGCTTTTCTTATCCTTCCCTCCTCCTCTACTTCCCTTTCTCCTTCCTCCTCTTTTCCCTTTCTCTAAGTTTCTTCTTTTTCTACATAGATATAATTCAACATGTCCACTCAAAGCCTAGATTATTTCCAATGGTAAATTCCTAGGGAAAGAATCTGGATTATCACAGTCCAGTTCACTTTGGCCTGTGGAAGAGATAAGCCAAGTGAGCAGAGCCTCCTTCTAGGGCTAAGTGACAGACTCCAAGAAAAGAGAAGGATGGGATACTCCTCTTAAAGAGGGAATAGGGGACAGAGAGGATATGATTGACTAATGAAATTATTATCTTTGGTATAGAAAGCAATAGGACCATACTTGTAGGTAGGAAGGGGAGAAGAGAAAAAGAAGGGTTTCAGGAAATGCAATTGTGACAGGCAAACTCCAGAGTCTCAAGGCTGGAGAACTGTGTCTATGGCCATGTGGAGACTAATGGAGAAATCCATGCTCCAAGACTGGTGAAAGATGGTCCTGGGTGCCTCCTGTTTTGGCAGAAATGGAGAGCTAACTACAAATGAAAGCAACCAAGTGGAGGATCTACAGAGCATATGGAGAAATGGAGTAGAATGAAGTGAAGCAGCACAAGGCAGAAAAACATGGCTGTCCTATTTTTGTGTTTGCTAAACATGTGAAGAGAAAAAACACGAGAGAAAGGAAGGGAATCTTTGAGTTCCTGCTAGGAAAATAGAAGTCTTCTTTCAATCAAAGATAAATTATGAGGTTCTGCTTCCATCATGGAAACCAGTCCCAAGGCATGGTAATTACTACTGGGACCCTAATTATTAATTCAGTTGGGAGGAGCCCAAGGGACATATTTGCAGTAATTTGAGTCTCCAGAAATAAAAAGTTTGACATGAGCAACAGAGAAATTTAATTTGGGTTTGAGAATGAGTGCCTTGGGAGAAAGCAAGAAGCAAGGCTGGAAAAACTTTCTGGTGATCGCATCAACCAGTCATGGCTAAAAGCTCTCTTTATTCTCCATAGGCATGAAATTTTGGCTGTGGGATATGTCATGATTTACTTTTTAGCAAGATACGATGAAAGGTTACCATTTCCAGTGAAAGTGGAAGACTAGGAAGGGTTTGGATTGGGAAATGTATGTATGAAAGACATTTGTGGCAAGGGGAAGTGAAGCTTAACTACCTACCAAGTACTTTTCATTGAGAGACAAGCAAAGATTATTACTAGCATGGGGACACTCATGGATGTGCCAAACATAGGCTTTAGAAAGTCATGAAATTAATCTTCAGTAACTAAGGAAAAGTGGTTAGGGATGTAGAAATTAATGCTCTTAATTATTCAAAAAAATGAACAGAAGAAAAACTATATAATCCATGCTGGGAAAGGAAATCATCTTTATAACATTTACCCAAGAGCATACTTTATATTATAATGTTATATGCTATTTCATAATCAACAAAAGGAGAAATGAAAGAACTAAGCTGGGAACATCTGCTTGGAAGAAATGTATGAGCACGATGTGGAGCTCTAAGAGAAGGAAAAGGCATAGGTACATGGAGGAATTGACACAGTTGTCACACTGGCCACAGAAAAGGCAAAATGAAATAGTAGGTGTGATAAACAAGAGAGGTCTATAAATCAGCTGGTGTATGAGGAGAATAGACAAACTCTCCTTACATCACAAAATACCATTTTAGTTAGAAGTTCTTAGAAATAACATGGGGTGCCTGGATGGCTTGGTCAGTTAAGCATCCAACTCCTGATTTCTGCTCAGGTCATGATCTCAGGGTCATGAGATCAAGCCCTGCATTGGGCTTCATGTTGGGGCATGGAGCCTGCTTAAGAGTCTCTGTTTCCCTCTCTCTCTGTCCCTCCATGCTCTCGCTCTCTCTAAAATAAATAAATCCTTAAAAAAAAAAAAGTTCTTAGAGGTAAAATATGGGGAAAGGAAGTGAACCCATTTTTTTTTGCATGGATGGAAAAACTGAAGAAAATGAATATAGTATCCCTAAAGATGGAAATTTATAACATTAACACATGTAATATTGTACATTATAAGAGAAAATTAGATTGTGAGGAATATGGTATTTGGTGATATAAGGCGATACCAGGAAATGAGCTGAAAATCTTTGAGCAATGAGGAAGAAAAGGTAGGAGAAGGAAGAGAGGGAAGCAGAGGAGAAAGGAGTTAATGGTAAAAGTTTACCAAGGAAATTTTAAGGATTGATAAACTTCCTACAAGTTTGGATAAATTAGAACCTAAAGTTACAATATGTAATGAAAACAGCTCAAAGCCTCAAAGATGGATTACGGGGCACTCAAAAATGAAGAGCATGTATCTATGTGTATGCTTGTGTATTATAAAAAGAAGCAATTTTATGAATTCTTTATATATTTTGAATACCAGTCCTTTATCATATATGTCAGTAATCCAGTTAAAAAATGGGAAGACACGAATAAACATTTTTTCAAAGAAGACATACAGATGGCTAACAGACACATGAAAAAATGCTCAACATCACTCATCATCAGGGAAATACAAGTCAAAACTATAAGGAGATACAACTTCACACTTGTCAGAATAACAATAGTTAACACAGGAAACAACAGATATTGGTGAGGGTATGGAGAATGAGCAACCCTCTTTCACTGGTGGTGGGAATGCAAACTGGTGCAGCCCCTCCAGAAAACAGTATGGAGTTTCCTCAAAAAGTTAAAATAGAACTACCCTGTGGTCCAGCAATTACACTGCTAGGTATTTACCCAAAGGATACAAAAATATTGATTTGAAGGGATCCATGCACCCCAGTGTTTATAGCAGCATTATCCACAATAGCCAAACCATGGAAAGAACCCAAATGTCCATCAATGGATGAATGCATAAAGAAATGGCATATAATAGAATAGTACTCAGCCATCAAAAATAATGAAATATTGCTATTTGCAGTGATGTGAGCAGAGCTAGAGTGTATTATGTTAAGTAAAATAAGTCAGAGAAAGAGAAATACCATATTATTTTACTCATATGTGGACTATAAGAAACAAAACAAATGAACACAGGGGAATAAAAAAGCAAACTAAGAAACAGACTCAACTATGGAGAGCTGATGGTTAGTGGAGGGGAGGTGGATGGTGGGATGGGTTAAATGGTGATCGGTATTAAGGAGGGCACTTATGATAAGCACTGGGTATTGTATTAAGTGTGGAATTACTAAACTGTACACCTACAACTAATAGTATACTATATTTTAACTAGCTGGAATTTAGATAAAAACTTGGGGTGGGGGAGCAGGACTGAATAAGGAAGTTGGAGAAGGATTATTGATTACCATGGAAATAATCTAAAATGTGATTAAGAAAGATGTGGCTTCCTGCTCTAGTGACAGCACTAAAGAATGAGAGAATTTAATTATTATCAGACTTTGACATTCCAGAATTACTTGATATGATGGCATTTTGAGAGAGGAAACTTTTCCTGGTTCAATGGCTTCATCAGAATTTCTTCTGTAGATTGCCTAACTTTGTCTCATATTGTTGGCTTGTGGGAGACTATTAGAAAGACAATGATGAAATAAAGAAACTCAAATAATTTATAAAATATATTTCATTTCTAGTAAAAATGACTCAACTAATTTCCCCAGAACAGCAGTATTGTGGGAAGAAAGTAGATACTATAGTAAGTCACACACATACAAACACATCCACACAAAAGCAGCAAAATTTCATAGTCTGTGGCAACCAGTGTTAACATCTTCTTATACAGACATTTTCCTTCTTCATTTGTTTGAATATATATTAATACGAACTTTTTTAAAGGTTTATTTTTATTTATTTAGAGTGTGTGAGCAGGGAGGAGGGGCAGAGAGAGAATCTCAAACAGACTCCATGCTGGATGCTCAGAGTGGGGCTCCATCTCATAACCCTGAGATCATGACCGGAGTCAAAAATCAAGAGTTGGATGCTTAACTGACTGAGCCACTGAGGCGCTCCCATATGTACATTTAAAATTGGGACTTTATATGGTTTTATCCTGCCTTCCTGCCAATATACATGCATGTATCTTACCATTTTCTTGATGGTAGCAGGATACCACTAGTATCATTGAAAGGTCAAAGGAAAGAAAACTAGGGCCACTGACATGAATAAACAGGAAAGACCAACACAATAGCATGTAAAATATAGAGATGCACTCTAAGGGGACAAATGGAGCCCAATTTCCGTAAGAGATATCAAGGTGCATCAATTAAATTTAGATAAAGACTTTGAATCAGCTAAACCATAATTTCCTTTTCAAGAACAGAAAAGATAAAACTCTTGTCTTTTAGCTGAAAAAGCTACTTCCCAACATTCCCTGCTTAGAAGTCTTCACACAGAAATACACCAGGATGGCAGATGGTATGGATATATAATATTTAGTGTAGTTCTGAATGAAATGTCAAAAAAAAAATAAAAGAATTTAAGGTACGCTAGTAAAAAATATTTATTCCTAATTTATAAAAAGGACAAAGATGAAGTGATAAAGACAAACACACAAAGAAGAATTTTAAAGAACATTAATAACATACAAGAAGTTGTAGTAAGAACCATTAAACCAAAAAAAGTAAAAAAAAAGTTATTTGTATGGAAGATATAAGGAAGATCCAAGATAAACGGGAAATTGGAAACTAGAAAGTGAACATAATGAGAATTTATAAATAGTTTTTAAAAATAGAGTGAGCTAAGCCAAGGGACTCCAAGTGTAGTGGTTATTCAAAGCCATCACCAAGATAATTATAAAAATAACATATTTAGTAATAACTTACTGTGATAAGTCCACAGCATTTTACATTTTTGATAATTTGATCTTTGGAAATAATACAAAGGTAGTTTTCTGTCAAATGGTCAGGCCTTTATAGAAATGGAAAAGAGATAAAAGAGTAGAAAAGAGGGGTACCTGGCTGGCTCAGTGGGTTAAGCCTCTGCCTTCAGCTCAGGTCATGATCTCAGGGTCCTGGGATCGAGCCCCGAATTTGGCTCTCTGCTCAGCAGGGAGCCTGCCTCCCCCTCTCTCTCTGCCTGCCTCTCTGCCTACTTGTGATCTCTGTCTGTCAAATAAATAAAATCTTAAATAAAAAATAAAGAGTAGAAAAGATAAGGGAGATAAAGTTATTGAGACAAAGGCAAAGACCCTAAACTTGAAAAGGCATACAAGGCAAGTTCAATACAAGAAAAGGCAAGTTAAATACAAGAAAATGTCAAAGTACATCAATACCCACAAAATAGAAGCTGCTGAGGTTGATGATGAGGGTAGGAAAAGATTAAAAAAAAAAAATCATTGAAAAGCTACAGGAAATAAAACTAGAGCAAAGCAGAGTTACCATGCAGAATCTTTTTGTAAAAATCCTTAAACCCCTAATTAAAACTAATAGAGGAAAACATGGCAGTTCTCCAAAAGAAGCATGTAAGGATCAAGTATCTCCTAATAAGGAATGCATTATAGGAAAAGATTTGAGAACCAGATGGTTGAGATTACTAACTGGAGAAGTCACAGCCATGGAGCCGGGAAAAGCATAGAAAATGGAGGTTTAAATAAAAATTCATCGGGTATTATTAGAAGGAAAAGAAAGAATCCGAAAGTCCTAATTATGGGGATAGAGTCCTGGTAGAGCAGAAATGCAGAAGCTATAAATGAGTGAAGGAGACAGGAAGACGTGCCAAGTGGGAAAAACCACATTATAGAAAAGATGGGTAAACCACATCATAGAAAAGAGGAGAAAGAAAGTTGAAGGGAAAAGAAAATATAAGAAATCAATTTTCAAAGCCATGCAAATTATTAGTCGGGGAAGAGTAAAAAATGCATATGTAAGTAGTACTTGTAAATGTCCTCTATCATAGTGAATACATAACGATAAAATATTACACATAGAAAATAAGCATCGAAACACAGCTTCATATGCTAGGTTCTCAAATATGAGTAATTGGGATCCATTAGACTCAAGATACTGAAGATATGAGGGTAATTCCAATAGCTTCCCCATCATGATATCCAATTAAGAAGGATAAAGGAGACTCACAGATTGGTTCACTCTGGTTTATTCCCCATGGAGCATAAAAACACCTAAAACTGAATGACTACCTTCTCTTCCAGTTAGCACAAGCAAATCAGTACTCTCAGTGTAGTGTGATGTTTGTCCTTTCTCAGTAACAGAATCTCAGTGTTATGTATTTCTGCACTTCATGGCCATTAAAAACATTTAAGTTTCATAGTTAATGTAAACCTTGTGAAAATGACTGAAGTTTCCTTTTTATCCTCAATGCAGAGAGCGTGACAATAATTAGATAATTTCCCATTATCCCAGTAACCCTTAAATTTTGCTCTTTAAACTCAGCAATTTGAACTTCCAATATAACTCTTAGGTTTCTTTCCTTGTGAAGTGTTTAGGAACAACTAGCAAGGTATGTTATATGTAAATTTGGATGACTTTGCAGGAATGATAAAAATGACTATTACTTAGAACTCAAAACCCTTGGAACACAAGTATCACCTTCCTTATAAGAAGTCAAATCAATCCTGGATTCTGGCCTCAGCTCTCTCACTGTCTGCTAAGGGCTCTTAGCCTCCCTGTGCAGTTTCCTTGTCTGCAAATTGAGAGTACTAATTTCTATGTCTACCTATCTCTTGGGATTTTGAGAATTGTGCTTTGAGCTACTTTGAAAAAAGAACAGTGCTTGTAAAGAAGTTTGTTTTAAAATCTTGCTCTTTGATGCAAAACCATTTATGTATTTCAGATTCTATACTCAGATGCTATATAAAGAGTACATAATTGACTATCATAAAAGTGTTACCTAAATATTTGTTTTTACAATTACTACATCAATACATAATAACAGGGATACAATTTACTTTTTCTGAAACATACCAAGGAAGTAGATAATATGAATCTGTATGCATCAAAAGTATTTTTCAATCTTTTTCCCCATATTGGACTTTTATCATATTTTGTGTTCAAAGGACTTAGATTTATTCCCCATTTCATTAAGTTGAGATTTTTAAAGACTCTGTAACAGCCCAAGTCTTCCCTTCTAATCTCTACCCCCCTGTCAAGACAATACTAATCTATTTCCTGTGCATTCTGTGATAATTCTGGCCTCTCAAGCTTCCTTCCTGACATTAACTCTTCCTTTCACTCTCCTCTTTGCCTCTTCAGCTTTCTTATTCTTTACATCCTTTAAAGAACTAATGCAGTGCAAGACTATAGACTCCTGAATACAGGTTTGAACTATGTGAATCCACTTAATAGATTTTTTTTGGTCCAGTACAGTTCTGTAAATTATTTTCTCTCATGATTTTCTTCATTTCTTTCTCTAGGTTATTTACTGTAAGAATAAGCTATATAATACATATATAAAATACATGCCAATCAATCATTATTGGAAAGTGTTCCAGTCAAAAGTAGGCTATAAGTAGTTAAGTTTTTGTTGAGTCAAAGCTTATACACAGATTTTCAGCTGTGCAGGAGGTTGGCACCCCAGAACCCTGTATTGGTCAAGGTTCAACTGTATGTACCTCTCTCTCTCTCTCTCTCTCACACACACACACACACACACACACACAGAGAACAGTGTATGTATATATTATATGTATATGTGATATTTTATATTAAAGCCAATAAAATGCTTATTTCTATACATTAAACTTTACTATATTTAAATATTTTTATTTTCATGAATGTGTTTTCTTAAGTATTCAAACTTTCTCCCCACCATTTCATTATTTTGTCTCATGTAATACCCCTGCTTTACAATCTATGCCCTGGGGGAAACTTTGGCATGAGGAAGAGGAGGAGAAAAGGTTAGATTTAACTTCCAACAACTAAATGAAACCTCTTCCAAATTCTTTTTTCCCCAGCATCCTGAGAAGAGTGAAAATCTGTTCCTGGGGGAGAAATTATTGTTTTTACATGGATCGTTCTATTTCCTTTGTAGTTCCTGGTATTTGCAAGTTCAATTCTTTTGTTAAAGCCAATATAAAAAAAAATGTTTATGATAAAAGCAAAGTAAAAAATGAGATGTTTATTTTAGGTAACATCTTATTTTATAAGAAAATTAATGTATTCAAAATATTTATTGAATACAAGTAATGTATAAGAAATTAGCATATATACTTTGAAACTCAATATAAATATATTTTTATTACAATGCTAATATACATTTTTAAATTAAAAAGTTAAATTTAAATAACTGCAGAATAATAGTAGAGAATTAAGTGTAACAGTATACTGGAAAATGGCAGAGTAGGAGGACTCTAAGCTCATCCCCTCCCCTGGATACACTGAGATTACACTCACATCAGTGTATACAACCAGAAAACAAAACAGAAGACTGACAGTACAAACTCCCAACTAAAGGCGGAGAAGAGGCCACATCTAAGATGGAAGGAAGGGCAGAGATGCAGTGAGCAACTAAACAGACTCACAGGCCATTTGTGGGAGAAAGGGAGCTATGGGCAAGGAGAAGGGAGAGAAAAAGATGATTACACTAGGAAGCCTGCTCTGGGAAGACAAATCCCCATAGCATTTGGCTTTGAAAACAAGAAGGGCTAATTTCATGAGTTCTTACAACCAGTGGGACTTAAAGCATGGAACTTTAAAAATCAGTGGGCTCACCTCTGGGAAACCTGTGAGGGCCGTAAGAAGGTGAGTTTCAGCCTTTAAAGAGATAGCACAACAAATAATCCATGGAGAAACAGAATACAAACAGCAGTTAGGAAAACTGCCTGGGATATAAAAGGAGGGTTATTTACTAATCATTGGGCATGTCCCAGAGGAATAGATTTCACTGGGATACTCCTCTAGAAACAAAGAAGCGGGTGTGATTTCCCTCCCCTATACCCAGCATAAACACAGCCACCATGGGAATCAGTACAATATTGGCTTTTGCTACCTAACTTGCTTATACTGAGCCTTAACCCTCAGTCCCAACACTGTATGTCCCCACCCCAGAAGGCCAGCTCAAACCTTTCCAACACTGCATCTCCTGACTACAGTTGAGGTGGCAGCAGTGGCTGGTCACCTACAGTGGTGGATGTGCACAGCTTGTTAAAACTAGCATCCCAGGGTGCCTGTGTGGCTCAGTGGGTTAAGCTGCTGCCTTCGGCTCAGGTCATGATCTCAGGATCCTGGGATCGAGTCCCGCATCGGGCACTCTGCTCAGCAGGGAGCCTGCTTCCTCCTCTCTCTCTCTGCCTGCCTCTCTGCCTACTTGTGATCTCTCTCCGTCAAATAAATAAATAAAATCTAAAAAAAAAAAAAAATTTAAAACAAAACAAAAAAAAACCTAGCATCCCATCTGTGTGTGCATTGCAGATCAGGCCCTAGTCACCTGGTCTCAGCAATGGCAGCAAGTCCCCTGTAGAAGACAACTGGCATACAAAATCTGTGGGCACTGCACACCCCATTTGTACCATTTTGTGGTTTGGTTCTGGCTGGCCCTGGTCTTGGTGGTGGAGACATGTCCCCTCTGGCAAGAGACCAGAGCCACCTCATTAAAAGTGTGTGCCTGCCCACTACTTTTAAGTGCAGGAGACATAGCAGACTCTTAACACACAGAAAATAGACACAGAGAGGTAGACAAAATTAGGAGACAGCGGAATGAAAGAATAGGACAAAGCCACAGCAAGAGACCTAAGTGAAAGAGATAGAAGTTATAGGCCTGATAATTTAAAGTAATGATCATATAGATACTCAATGTACTTGAGAAAAGAGAAGAGGACATCAGTAAGACCTTAACAAAGAGACAGAAAACAAAGAACCAATCAGAGATGAAGAACATGATAAATGAAATTAAAAATATACTAGATGAAATAAATAGCAGGCTAGAGAAGGAATGAATTAGCGACCTTGAAGACAGAGTAGGGGAAAGTTATCAAGCTGAGGAGGTAAGCAGGAAAATATTATGCAAAATGAGAAGAGACTTAGGGAACTCTGCGACTTCATCAAGCATAATGACATTAGCGTTATATGGATCCCAAAAGAAGTGAGAAAAGGGGGTAAAAAAATTGAAGAAATAATAACAGGGCAAAAGGTAGTAATAAGAGAATTTTAAAAGCAGAAAGAGAAAAGATAGTTACATACAAAGGAAATCCCATAAGGCTATCAGAGGTTTTTTTTTTTTTTTTTTTAAAGATTTTATTTATTTATTTGACAGAGAGATCACAAGTAGGCAGAGAGGCAGGCAGAGAGGAGGTGGGGGAAGCAGGCTCCCTGCTGAGCAGAGAGCCCGATGTGGGGCTCAATCCCAGGACCCTGAGATCATGACCCGAGCTGAAGGCAGAGGCCTTAACCCACTGAGCCACCCAGGTGCCCCAAGGCTATCAGAGTCTTTGCTGGCTAGGATGTATTCAAAGTGCTGAAAGAAAAAAAAATCCATATCCAAAAATACTCTATCCATGAAGACTATCATTCAGAATAGAAAGATAAACAATTTCCCAGACAAAAGCTAAAGGAGTTCATGACCACTAAATGAGTCCTACAAGAAATATTAAAGAGGACTCTGAGTGAAAAGGAAAGATCATAAGTAAGAGTAAAGAAAGTAGGAAGGAAAAAAAAAACATTAAAAATCAATATATTTGTAAAAATCAGTCAAGAGACTCACAAAATAAAGGGATTACAGTATTGCAAACATATACCTAAAATGTGGGGAGAAGAGGACAAAAGATTGGGTTTGATCTTAAGCACCATCAACTTAATATAGACTGCTATATAAAGAAATATTATATACACATCTAAAAGCAACAACAAATCAAAAACCAGTAATATATAGGCAAAAAGTAAAAACAAAGAAATCCTAGTATATCATTAAAGAAAGCCAACTTATGGTGAGAAAAGAAGACAAGAAGGAACACAGAAATTCTACAAAAACAACCTCAAATAATGAAGTGGCAACAAATACATACCTATCAATAATTTCTTTGAATGTAAGTGGACTAAACATTCCAATCAAAAGACATAGGGTGACTGAATGGATTAAAAAAAGATGCATCTAAATGTTGCCTAAAAAAGACTCATTTCAGGACTAAAGACATGCAGATGGAAAGTGAGGGGGATAGAGAAACATTTATCATGCAAATGGATGTTGGAAGAAAAGTGGGACACCATTACTTACAGCAGACAAAATAGACCTTAAAACAGTGTAACAAAGGATGAAGAGGAACACCATATAATTATTAGGAAGACAATCCAACAAGAAGACATAACAATTGTAAAAATATATGCCCCCAACATGGGGGAATCCAAATACATAAAACAGTTACTAACAAAAATAAAGGGAATAATGGTAATAAAATTATGGAGGACTTTAATACCCCACTTACATCAATGGACAGATAATCTAAATATAAAATCAGCAAGAAAACTGTGGTTTTGAAGGACACTCTGGACTAAAGGAATTTAATAGATATATTGACAACATTCCATCCTAAAACAGAATATACATCCTTTTCAAGTGCACATGGAACATTCCCCAGATTAGATTACATATTAGGTCACAAAACAAGTTTCAATAAATTCAGTAAGACTGAAGTCATACCATTTATCTTTCTGTCCACAAGGCAATGAAACCATAAATCAACCACAAGAAAAAATCTGGGAAGAGCACAAATTCATTGAAGTTAAACAACATGCTACTAAACAATAAATGAGTCAACCAAGAAAGCAAAGAGGAAATAAAAATATATATAAATGCAAATGAAAACACAGTGGCCCCAAATCTGTGGGATGCAGCCTAAGCAGTTGTAAGAGAGAAGTTTATAGCAATACAGGCCTACTTCAAGAAGTAAGAAAAATCTCAAATAACTTAATTTTATACCTAAAGGAGGTAAATAAATAAAGAAATAAAACCCAGCACTAGCAGAAGGAAGGAAATAAGATTAGAGCAGAAATACATCATAGAGAAAACAACAATTAAAAAAACACAATAGAAGAGATCAATGAAACCAGAAGCTGGTTCTTTGAAAAGAAACATAAAATTGACATACCATTTTTCAGACTCAGGAAAAAAAAGAAAAGACAAAATCAGAAATGAAAGATGAGAAATAACCAGCACCACTGAAATAGAAAGGATTTTAAGAGACTATTTTGAAATATATGCCAATAAACTGGACAACCTAGAAGAAATGAGTAAATTCCTAGAACTATACCTACCAAAACTGAAACAGGAAGAAATAGAAAATTTGAACAGACAGATTTCCAGCAATCAGTAGTCAAAGCTCCCAAACAAAAGCCCAGGACCAGATGGCTTCACAGGTAAATTCTACTGAAAATTCACAGAGTTAATACCTATTCTTTTCAAACTGTTCAAAAGAAAGAAAGCTTCCAAAAACATTCTATGAAGCCAGCATTACCTGGATATTAAAACCAGAAAAAGAGGGGCGCCTGGGTGGCTCAGTGGGTTAAAGCCTCTGCCTTCGGCTCAGGTCATGATCTCAGGGTCCTGGGATCGAGTCCCACATCAGGCTCTCTGCTCAGCAGAGATCCTGCTTCCTCCTCTCTCTCTGCCTGCCTCTCTGCCTACTTGTGATTTCTGTCAAATAAATAAATAAAATATTAAAAAAAAAAAAGAGAAAGACACTACAAAAAAAAAAAAGACCTATAGGCCAATATTTTTGATGAATATAGATGCAAAAATCTTCAGCAAAATACTAGCAAACTGAATCCAACAATACAATTAAAAAAAAATCATGCACTACGATCAAATGGGATTTATTCCTGGGATGCAAGGGTGGTCCAACATTCACAAATCACAATGTCATTTCACATAAATAATAACAAAGTATAAAAACCCTCAACAAAGTAGATTCAGAAGTAACACACCTCAACATAATACTCAATGAGGGAAAATGGAGAGCTTTTCCCTAAGGTCAGGAAGAAGGCAAGGATGTCACACTCTCACCACTTTTATTCAACATAGTACTAGAAGTCCTAGCCACAGCAATCAGACAAGACAAAGGAATAAAATTCATCCAAATTGGTAAAGAAGAAATAAAACTTTCACTATTTGCAAATAACATGATACAACATATAGAAAATCCTAAAGACTTTCTAGAACTACTAGAAATGATAAATGAATTCAGTGAGGTAGTAGGATCAAAAAAAAAAAATCAGTGTATAGAAATCCATTGCATTTCTATACACTAATAATGAAGTAGCAGAAAGAGAAATTAAGAAAGTCCCATTTACAATTGCACCAAAACGGTAAAATATCTAGGAATAAACTTAACCAAAGTTAAGAGGTGAAATACCTATACTCTGAAAACCATAAAACAATGTTAAGGAAATTGAAGATGACACAAACAAGTGGAAAGATATCCCATGCATGTGGACTGGAACAAATATTGTCAAAATGTCCATATAACCCAAAGCAATCTACAGATTCAATGCCGTCCCTATCAAAATACCAATAACATCTTTTGAAAAGCTAGAACAAATAATACTAAAATTTGTATGGAACCACTAAAAACCCTGAGTAGCCAAAGCAATGTTGAAAAAGTAAAATAAAGCTGGAGTTATCATTCTTTTATATTTCAAGTTATATTACAGAGCTGTAGTAATCAAAATAGTATGATACTGGCACAAAAATAGACCCACAGATCAATGGAACAGAATAGAAAGTCCAGAAACAATCCTACAGTTATTTAATCAATTAATCTTTGACAAGGGATACAAAAACATACAATGGGAAAAAGTCTCTTCAACAAAAGGTATTGGGAAAACTGGACAGCTACATGCAAAAGAATGAAACTGGACCACTTTCTTATACCATAGACAAAAATAAACTCAAAATAGATAAGGACTAAATGTGAAACCTGAAATCATAAAAATCCTAGAAGAGAGCACATGAAATAATTTCTCTTACATCAGCCATAACATCTTTCTAGATAGGTCTCCTGAGGCAAGGGAAAAAAAAGCTAAAATAAACTATTGGGACTACATCAAAATAAACAGCTTCTGCACAGCAAAGGAAACAACCAACAAAACTAAAACACAATGTACTGAATGGGAGAAGATATTTGCAAATGATGTATAAAATAAAGGGTTAGTATTTAAAATATACAACTCAATAAAAAAACACAATAATCCAATTAAAAATGGGAGAAGACACAAACAGACATTTGTCCAAAGAAGACATACAGATGGCCGATAGACACATGGAAAGATGCTCAGTATTATTTATCATCAGGGAAGTGTAAATCAAAACCACAAAGAGATACCACTTCACAGCTGTCAAAATGGCTAAAACCAAAAACACAAGAAATAACAAGTATTGCTGAGGATGTGGAGGAAAAGGAGCCCTCATGTACTATTGGTGGGAATGCAAACTGGTACAGCTACTATGGAAAATGGTATGGAATTTCTCAAGAAGTTAAAAAATAGAACTACTCTGTGACCCAGTAATTCCACTACTGGGTATTTACGCAAAGAATACAAAAACATGAATTCAAAGGAATATATGCAACCCTATGTTTATTGTAGCATTATTTACAACAGTCAAATTATGGAAGCAGCATAAGTATCCTGATAGATGAGTGGGTAATGAAGAAGTGGTAAATATAGACAATAGAAAGTTATTCAGAAAAAAAAAAAAAGAATGAAATCTCACTATTTGCAATAGCATGGATGAAGCGAGAGAGTATAACATTAAGTGAAATAAGTCAGAGAAAGACAAATACCATATGACTTCACTCATATGGTATTTAAGGAAAAAAGAAATGAGCAAAGGAAAAAGAGAAAAAACAAGAAACAGACTCTGAACTGTAGAGAACAAACTGAGGGTTACCAGAGGGGAGGTATGTGGGGGAATGGATGAAATAGGTGAAGGGAATTAGAACATTTATCTTGATGAACATTGGGTAATATATGACCTTGCTGAATCACTATATTGTACACCTGAAATTAATGTAACACTGTGTTAACTACACTGGCATTAAAATAAAAAATAATAAAAGAAGAGTAACAATGTATTCAGAAGACTGTTACAAAAAAATCCACAACTGTTCACCCTAAAATTATTTTTGAGGATATTCTTTAAATATTGTAGATACTTCTTTCCTTTTCAATACACTGCTAAAATGGTTTTAAAGGGTTAAAAAATATTAAACACAGAAAAGGTGAAAAGATTGAGGCATGAGACATTAAAAGATGAGAGATTTAAATAAGGTTTTGGCAGTGGTGTTGACTTATCAGAGAAAAGAAAGCTGTATTGAAGTGAGGAACTTCTATGGGAAAGGAGTGAATTTATCACTTAAAAGGTCATGATTTGGAAATACTAGGTACCTAAAAAGAGGATAAGAACAAGGAATAGGTTGAAAACTGTACAGGATGGGGAAGGGAAACGGAGGCTGCCAATTCTAGGTGTCCTCCGTTACTCTGCAGAGGGAGGAACTTACTTCTTCCAACCATTCTCCCCTCCATGCCATCCACCAGCTCTGAAACTTTGAGCCAGGAGACTACAGATTAAACAGAATGGTGACATCAAGTTGAAACCATGAGGACATATCAAAGGAAGGAACTTCAGTGTCTTCACAAGCACATCTGCAGGAAGCATATGTACCCTCATCCCTCCCCTCACACCCCCATCCCACTCTCTAAGCATATGATTCACTGATTCCTGTCTTGAGTCCAAAAGGTTCTGCTTTCAATCCTATTCTTTTCCTAAGTAAAGATTTCTAAATGCAAATATTTTTCAATTTCAAATCTGAATATATAGTCAAGGGTCTCCAATCACTTGCAGAATGTTTTCAGTCTGAAAGGAATGGATCAAAACTGACGTAAAAAAGGACAAAGATAGTGAAGAAATAAAAAATTCTAAAGAAAACCCCCAAACTTCAGCATCTTCAGTAAGAGGAGATATTCCACCAAATATTCTACCAAAAAGAAATGTACTACACAAAAATAATAAACTATACATACAATAAAAATATTCAATGATAATATAACAAGTCTACATTAAAAATTCCAATATGGTTTTAGAAGATTAAAAGAAACTTCCTCTGGATGGGCAGGGCAGGGGGGAGATAATTATGAAATGGGAGAAAAAAGAGAAGAGAATATTTGGCTCCAAAACGAGGTCTCTTTTAGAATAAAAGAGACTAATGAGTCAGCTCTTGAAAAAAAAAATCAAGGCACACACTTATAAAAACTTAGGGAAAAAATTAGAAAACAAGGTAAAAAGAAGTTCCTAAGAGCTTCCACAGGTGGGGAAAAGAACACATGCAGAGAGGTTAAACTAGAGCTTCACTGGTGTCAGTAGCAGCACCAATTGTTCAAAGAAGGAGAAACAATATCATAAAATTCTGAAGGGAAATGGTTTTTGATCTTAAATTCTTTTTTTGTTAAAGATTTTATTTATTTGTCAGAGAGAGATCACAAGTAGGCAGAGAGGCAGGCAGAGAGAGAGGAGGAAGCAGGCTCCCTGCTGAGCAGGGAGCCCGATACAGGACTTGATCCCAGGACCCTGAGATCATGACCTGAGCTGAAGGCAGAGGCTTAACCCACTGAGCCACCCAGGTGCCCCTTGATCTTAAATTCTATGCCTGGCTAAATTTTCATTCAAGGGTAGGGGAAAACACAGAATCTAGGAAAGAGGTGATCTAACACAGGAGAATGGTAAATAAAGTCTCAGTGTTACAGATGTGTACAGGCCCAGGAAGGCATCAGTCTAATTTCAGGGTAGAGGAATGTCAAAGATAATGCATATGAAACATCAATAGCACCAATATATTTTTTGTTGAGTAAATATTTGGAAAAAGTGCTACTCTTTGGTATATACATTGGAAAAGTTAGGAGAAATAGTTTTCCATAAATACATAGAAATCTACACAGAAAAAAATCTTATTAATTCCAATGAGAAAATTTATACCAGATAGGATTGGAAACCAGGGAATAATTGCATACACATAATAAAGACAGACTAGAAAATTACTTAAAAATATGGTATAATTAGTTTGTGAGGATAAGGGAAGGAAAACGGGATGGAGTGGTATTAAGAAAGGTAAATGTTCAATACCTAAAATGTTCAATAAAATATATAAAGCAAGCAGTTGAAAAATCAGCACTATAAGCATTATTGAATATTAGGATAAATATCTAAAGAGCTTAAGGAGTAAAAAATGGTCTTTCCCTCACCTGCACTAGGGAGGATAGACTTTACTATTGATCCTTTAGTACAGTGTTTGTTGTACCTGCTTGCAGGCATGGTTCCCTGGTTGTTTTGTTTTTTTTTAAACAACGCTAATACACTGTAGAGCAAGTAATTTTATTTCTGATGATTCAATACTCAGTAATTCAGGGTCCGTCATCATGGATGTCAACTTTGGTTATATAACTAGAGACTGTTAGAGACTGTAAAGAGTCCTTATCTAACCTAGAACTTCAAAGTGTACATCAACTAGTGGACTTTTAATTTTTTTAATGCAGTATTTGTTCTTTGTGTGGAAGGAAAAATGCTCTATGATATGGAGGTAAATGGGGCAAACCAAGAGATCTTTATCTACTCTGTGACTGAATAAGCAGTAGCAAAACGAATTCCTAGGCAGGTATTTAATATCAGAAAAAAAAGACAAGGGCCATTAAAGAAGTATTTTATTCATAAGAAAAAAAATTACTTGGAGTTAACTGAATAATGTGTCTCCTACTCTGGGTAGGAGAAACCCACAGAAGAATCTGATAAAAGGGTCCCTCACTAAATGGAGTTGAAATTCTACCAAGTGAATGAGTTACCTCCCCTAGGATTCATCTTCCTGGCTCTCTAAGGATTATTTGGCTGCCTCTAATATTTATTGCTTATAATCTCAAATACATAAGGTGTGCTTATTGGTGTGGCCTCTAATTATATTTACATAGTGAAGTACATCTTACCAGTCCTACAGTTGTACTGCCTTTGTAATTAAAACAAAACAAAACAAAAACAAATAAAAAACAAAAACCTCAAACTCAAACCTAAAACATATCAAAAGGAGCACTTTCACTTGCAAATGGCAGAAAATTTAGCCCAGACTGGCTTAAGAGAGCTAATTCACTCACTTAACTGAAAGGTATGGAGGAAGTCTCCCTCACTCTCTCCCTCACTCTCATTCTCAGTGTTATAGATGTGTACAGACCCAGGAAGGCATCGTCTAATTTCACTCCATCTCCCATTTCTGCTCTTTGTCCCTGGCTCTCTTTCTCTCCTCCCCCTTCTCTGCCCTGCTCCTTCACTCTCCTCTACTTTTCTCTTGCTTTCTCTTTGCTCTCACCACTTCCTTATCTTTCCCGGGTTTCAGTTTGTCTTGTACTTATTAAGGCTTCCCACTGTGAACAGTAAATGGCTTCACCTTCCTCTAAGATTCAGTCTAGCAGGAAGGAGCATTCTCAGGTCTCCTCCCAGCATTCCTGGTGAATGCGGACTTTCACTTCTGATGGGGTAATGTAAATCATTACTGAACTGTAAATAGGACAATGTGACATGAGCTTAGAACTAGGTCCACTTAGAATTTCTTCCACTCCTGAACCCCATCTGTATTAGTTTCCTATGGCTCCTCTAAAAATTACCACACTTGGTGTATTAAAAAAAACCTCTTCTCTTACAGATCAAAGCCAGCTGCCTACTGTGGTGCTTTAGTGCTCATATTTCCTCCTCCTCCTGTAGTCAAATCTCTCTCTTTTATAAGTCTACTCATGATTACATTTAGAGGCCCCCACCAAATAATACAGGATAATCTCCCCATTTTATAATCCTTAATCACATTCACACAGTTGCTTTTGCCATATAAAATAGCATTCAGAGGTTCCAGGGATTGAGACCTGGGTATCTCTGAGGACAATTATCAACCTACCGCACACTGTCTAAGCATAAGAACAGTGAGAAGAGGAGATAGGAACCCAACAAATACCAGTAAGATAAATATTTAGTACTGATGTGTTTTACAGGCTGCTTTTGTTTTGCTTTATCTTTTATAATTATATCACTAAAGCAAGGGTACTCCTTCTGCTAATTATAATTAAACATCAATGGCCAAATCACCAAGTGTATAGAAAATGTAAGTGCATAACGGGAAGCTAGAGATCCAACTCGGACTTCAACTTTGCATGGCATAAAATTATTCTAAAAGTAGGCTAGGCATTAGAAGGCTCTTAAAATTGTAATATTTCAGCTTTCTGTGGATTGAAGATAAAACTGCATTTTGCTTCACCTCTTAAGAAAATGATTCAAATTAGTTAGTGCAGTAAAATAGATCAGCTGACAATAAACGTATTTTCTATTCCAAAACATACATGAGAGACTGTCAGAAGGTAGAAGAGGGTCAGTATCCTCCAGTCTGAGAAGGCATCTTGAGACCGAAAGATGATGGAAACCACTCCATCTTGTTTACAGTTTTATTCGGGGTAAATTATCAATAGTGGTCATCAGGTGAACAAAAAGTCCTGGGCACTGGGCAGCCATTCTCTGCCACTATTCTTGACCCAGTCTGCACCTTAATCCCCACCTTCAGTGAGCAAGGGGCAGGATGGTGAGGAGGCTTCTGTTAACCAGTCATCACAGGGAAGATCCGAACAAGCCTTCCCACAGGAAGGTCAGGGCATACACGAACCTCAATGGGCCTAAAACACAGAGACCCTCATGAGGGAGGTCATTTCATGAGCCGGAAGAAGATGGAGGGCCAAAGATGGAGTCAATGTTGTCAGCCCTCCTACACTCCACCTTGGACACTGTTATGGCCTTACAGTGTTCAGGCACCATTCTTCTGTGTTGACTTATACCAGGAAGTTTGCACCCTTATGCAGGAGCAGCAGTATAAACAGCAACCTGATAATAATACCACCCCTGGCTTTTCACTATTACTCATTCTTGAGAAATAAGGAGGGTGGATTGCTCTAGCTACTTCCTGCTGAAAATGGGTATAGATCAGGATTTGGGCAATAAAATGGCCTTGTATCCAATTTCAAATCTTGCCCAGTATGAAGTTGAGCCCCAGTCCTCAGTCCAGCCAGTATTCTGGAATGTTCATGTATATGCTTAGGCAGCATTTTATTCCACATTTCATAATGAGATAAACTAGGTCAGTTCCCTGAAACAGTGGTCTCATTTCAAAAGGTATTCCTACAGGGGGACTTTCAAAGTCAGGCCTACAAAGTATAAGCACACGGGTAGAAAAATAGCCAGATATGCAAGGAAACCATAAGAATACATTAGTGACATTCATGGACAATTTAGCCACAACTAGAATCTAGCCACCCCCCCCTCATAAGGGTGTATTACTGAAACCATTTTTTTCCCCTCTCTAACATCATCCTCATTTTTAATCAGAGTTAGCCAAATTAAGACTACATTGTTTGTAAAACAAGTTCAGTTTTAACAAACTTGATCTAATTATTTACCTAAGAGTAACATAAATAGTGACTGGCCATTTACTTTTTTTTTTTTTTAATCTGCTTTTCTGGAACTTCTCATAAGCAATTTCAGATTGAGTCTTTAACAGCCTTTCAAGCTAGGAGCCTAATCTATGGATGGGCAGGGTACATACTGAGTTTCCTGTAATCTATTGTCACTTGCTGGGTCCTATAAATTTCCTTATAGGCCAAACCAAACTATCGAATGGACTTTGAGCAGGCATGATTACTGCCACCCCTCTTCTTATTCTTGAATGGTGGTGGTAATCTTGTTATGCTCCCCAGCTAGCTTATATTGTTTTACCCTTATTGCTACCCGAGAACCAGAAACTGTATAGGTTCCGATTTGGCATGACCCACAACAAGGAGTTTCACTACTTGGATACACAACCTGAATTAATCTGTCATTGTAGTTAAATCCAGGTTCTGTAGAACATCTATGCCCCCAAATACATTCAGAAATGGGAAAAATATGCACTAGAAAACAGTGGGGGGTAAGCCTGCTGATCTGTAGATAGAGACTAGTTTGTCTGACCTTGATAATTTCTCCCCCATAACCATCAACAGCCTTTATTTCTCCCCCAAATTTCAAGGTTTTCTAATTTTTATACATCAGTGTGCTGTCGGTGCCCCTGTCAATGAGAGCCAGTGCAGTCTGTTAGTGTGACACCAATAAATGGTTACTTCAACAGGGGGCCTCCAGTTACTTCCTATTGTACGCACTAGAGGGCAATGCTGGCCTAACCCCTAGTCTCTAGGGCTAAGGGGTATCCGCCCCTGAAATTCTTCCATTAGCAGAGAGGGACTTGGTGACACACCTGGCTTTTGTGAGCCTTCCTTCAAGAGAGTAAACGGTTTTCCCATAGGTAAGGCCTTCCATAGGTTTGGCAATACCAAGCTGAGTTGTCTGTATTTTCTCATGGGGTCCCAAATAATAATTAGATCTTGCTATAGTTATTTGGGAGAGACCTTAATGGGCTCCCCTTTTGCCATTTTATCATTGGCAAGATCCTTTGTTTTTCCGTTTTTCAACCCATCTTTTTCCCTTAAGATGGAGTCTTTTGGTTTCACTTAAGTCAACTATCATAGCAGTTACTGTAGCAATGAGTCCATTGACCACAGGGACAAGGATAGATACTAAAGTCCTGTACCAAGGCCCTGGGGCCAACTGTAAGATTTGGTCTTTCATGCTAGAGAAAAATAATTTTTCATCTTGATCTCTAAAGTCTTGGATGTAAACAGCAGGTTTCATTCTCAATTCACCTATAATTTCTTGTAGTTTTTCCAGAGAACTTCCAGAGTTTTTCCAGGTGTAGTGCAATGGAAGGGAGGGAACACCCATTTCTTAGGCCAGGTTATACCCACAATTTTCACCCATGCCTGCCACATGGCAGGTTGAGCACTGATGAAGACCACTTCTCAAACTCATTTAGAAGACCATCTCCCCCAATATCCCACCATCATAACATTCACGCTGCCACCCCTTCTTGCCCCCTTTGCTTAAAAAGACTGGTTAGCTGCACTAACTCAGTAGCTGAGTTAGTTCACTTTTCACTAGTGGGAATTTCTTTTCCGTCATCCCAGGCTCCCAAGTGGCCCGAGTCTTGGTTTGAATCAAAGGGCACACCTATAACTCATCCTCCTGCCTCCCACGCTTTAGGGCCCCAACTTTCCCCAGACAGAACGGCCCTTACTTAAGAGCAGTAGGGTCGGCTCAAGCATCCCTGCCATCCCACGTGCTGTCATTTCTAAGCATTCTATTTTGCCGCACTACCCTGGACATAAAGTCCTCATCAGAGGAACATGCGGCTCACACATCCTTTTCCAAAGCCAGTGCTTTTCTAGTCTGTTCCAATTCCGTCCTTACATAATTCCCTTTCCAAAATGTCTTGTAACACACAGATCAACGGCCAACCCATCTCGGCAATAACTCGTTCGCTTTCCCTTCTCCATTTCCTTTGCCCACCATTTTGTATAGGATATCTAACAACTCCTTGGGAACTTGGGGGTGGCACCTCTGTACTCATGCACTGGTCCAAAATGCTCAAAACAACTCTCCCCACATATGGGTGGCTGGCCAGCCTGGGATATCCCCCAGGACAGACAAGGGGCTCCCCCCCCCCAGTACCCTCCCTTATACGTGCTTGTCTCACTTGTGGTCTCCCGCCTGGTTCGCCAATTGTTAGAAGGTGGAAGAAGGTCAGTAAAGTATCCTCCAGGCTGAGAATACACTGTGAGACCAAAAACCAATGCAAGCCACCCCGTACCCTTTATGGTTTTATTCGTAGCAACTTACCGACAGGAGCAATCACGCGGTAAATAGTCCCGATACCGGGTAGCCATCCTCCACCGCCACTCTCCACCCTGTCTCGACCTTAATCCCTGCCTTTATAGAGCAAGGGGCAAGGTCATGAGGTCACAAGGTAGTTATCTAAAGTGGTACCATCTGTGCGCCGGAGGCCCTCTACTCCTTAACCAAAGTGGGGTCTTCCGTGCACCCGTCATCTTAGGAAGATCGGAGCAAGCTTTTGGTCAGAGCAGGTTAATGTATGACCTCCAAGGAGCCTGAAACACACAGCCCCTCGTGAGGGGGGTCATTCCGGGAACCTGAACAATATAACCAAAGATGGAGTCCGTGTTGTCAGCACTCCTACGGAGACTAAATTAGCATCAATAATGGCCTGATATTAAATAATAGATGTTTTGTAAAATACCTTACATTTCCCAACTCCTGTACTTTTAAGACCTCACAAACACAGAGAAGGACTTTTTAAATTGGTTGCTCAGCGAACCTTCCTTTTGTACGTTTGGATTCATCGTTTTTCTCCTCATTCTCTCAGTGCAGTCGAATTACAACATTCTCTCCTACTTTCCAGGCTCCCAAAGAACGTTTGGACTTATTAGTCTGGCTTGTCTACCCTTAAGCTTCATGGTTTTTGGCTGATCTATTTGAAGGGAGGAATTAAATAAATTATAAGGGAGGCAGAACTATGTTGTTGACAGGAGTCAGAAGGTTTGGGTTCATATCTTGATTTTGGCTGCATCAGCTGTGAGAGCTTGACAAAAATTACTGCACCTCTCTGATCACCAGTCTCATCCAAAAATGGAGGATAATAGTTGTTACCCAGGATTACTGTGTGGATTGAATGTGTAAAGCATAGTATGCAGCACCAAGAACTACGGGCATTACTATCACTGTGTTAATTACACTTGGACATTGTTTAATACGTAATTTTATTCAAGTGTTTTGAAGGAACTGAGAGGTCAACTAAGAATAATTCAGTGAGGGGTGCCTGGGTGGCTTAGTGGGTTAAGCCTCTGCCTTCAGCTCAAGTCATGATCCCAGGGTCCTGGGATCGAGTCCCGCATTGGTCTCTCTGCTCAGCAGGGAGCCTGCTTCCACCTCTCTCTCTCTGCCTGCCTCTCTGCCTGCTTGTGATCTCTGTCAAATAAATAAATAAAATCTTAAAAAAAAAAAGAATAATTCAGTGACTAGTAACTCTGTGTGCTGCCCTTAGAAAGCCTTCAATTCAGCTGTGCTCAGTTTCTAGAGGAAACTACTCACCCGTTAAAAAGTATTTAATATCACCTAAGAAAACACATGTACATATGGTTGATGCAAATCTTGCTGCTCTTTTAAATAGTTGAATATATTTTAAAGGATTTTAAAAAAACAGGATTTGTTTTAAAAAAAAGGATTTAGGAAAATAACAATTTTCAGTGACTGAAAAGTGGCCCTCTGATTTTTGAGCAAGAATCAAGAAAACTTTTAGTTTCGAGTGAGAAACTAGATAATAAAGACTCTCTTAAAGAGGGGCAGGGCAGATGGATTCAGCAATCCAGGGCAGATGCTGAAACTGGTAACACTTTACCAGTTACCAGTAACTTAGAATGGTAAGACTTCTACATCCCCATGAGACAGACAGATAGATAGATTTGCATATACCCCTAAGTCTCAAAATTATCTGCAAGTAAAATGAAAGTATATAAAAATAGGTATACAAAGTTTTAAAGTTTTTAAAGTTTTTAAAAGTTTTTTTAAAGTTTTAAAAAGAACAAAGCTCTGGCTTTATTGTCGTATTAACAATAGCCTCTATCTGTTTACATTGGGGTAGCATATATAACTAATTGTGTAATTAAAGTCAGATGTATTGTGTTTAAAAGTTAACTTTAAAATACTACATACATATAAATATTTATATTTTCCTACTCTATCCTCATTTTGGTGTTATACATTTTAAAAAAAGGAAACATGAAACTGAATACTGGTACTCCAAATACTTCTAATTATCAAATACATATTAAAAAAATCTTTCTCTGACACTAACACACACAATACAAAATATTACAGGTCTAATGAAAACAATCTATGTAGGTAATTTTTCAGTCTTCCCTGAAAAGATGGTGAGGAGGCCAATTTTGGTTAACAACCCAGAACTACACTAAGGTTAATTTTAGAAACCCTGACTTAGTAGGAAGTAATATGGCATTCAGAGATTCATTTATATAGCCCCCAAATAGCACTTCTTTTATAGCTTCATAAGGTGCCCTAAGCCTTTAATGATAGATGATTTTCTAAAATAACTAATACCTTCAGTTTTAAAATAAAAGTGACAACAACTTGCTGGCATTGCCCCATCAAGAGTACAATGTTCCAAAATTACATAAAGAAAGAGAAGCCCAAATTAAGCTATTAGTCCCTGGTGAAAATTTAATGAAGCTGGCATAGGAAACACTTATTTTAGAAGCACAATTTTTGACTTAATAATTTGTTATTCCTAAGATCTGTAATTATTTGAATAGTTTTTGTAAAAGAACCACTAGCATGAGGAGATGCTGAGCTTAGACAAAGCCCTGAATATTTTTTCATCAGCAGGAGCGAGACAGGTTTCTATTCTCCAAAAGGAGAGGAAAACAGGCAAGCTTGATCACCCGTCTTCCATAATAATGTCCTTCTACTTATTAACAGCCATGGGGGAGATTAGACCATCAGTCTGGAGTTGAATTTTGTGTATGTCATGACAGGAGGGAGGGTAAATTAAGAAAAAGTTTGGTTAATTTTAGCCTTGTAAGTTAAAAACACACACATACACACAAAACTCAGCAGCAGTAACACAAGTTAGATATTGATTTTCCTGACTTAACTAAGAGGCATAAATCATGATGCCATGTTAAATTTCTTTCTGAAGTTATCTATCAATGCTGTTCCTGTAAGGCCATCTCTGCTGAGATATTTTTATCATTACAGTGGAAAAATAGGCACCAGAGCCCACTGAGATGGAGGAAGATAGAGGTGCATATTTTATAATGAAATGCTGGACCATTCAAATAGATTTCTATTAAACCACTGGGTCAGGAACGATATCTCAGGCCATGTTCATTATGGCAGCAGATACACAGCTGCTTTCCTGACCACAGACATGTACAGACACTGCAGGGCAGAAGATGGATGGTTCAATATAAGAAAACAGATTCAAGGGGTGCCTGGGTGGCTCCATTGTTAAGCATCTGCCTTTGGCTCAGGCCATGATCCCAGGGTCCTGGGATCAAGCCCTGTATCCAGCTCTCTGCTTGGTGGGGAGCCGCTTCTCCCTCTGGCTGCTGCTCCCCCTACTTGTGCTCTCTCTAAAATAAATAAATAAAATCTTTAAAAAAGAAAATAAAATTAAAGCCATGTAGAACACATTTGTGAGTGCTTTGAAAATACACTGTTTCATTTGGGTACATTTTTATTGTTTACACCAACTATTCTACGGTATCTTTGGTCTAACCATTTGATTTTCCATTCAATCATGCACAATTCTGTTTGACCACCTGCCTTGGGTCATGTATGATGCTAGACGGTGAGTATACAGGAATGAATGAAACAGACGAGACCCTTGCCCCTTAGAAAAAATAAACATACAAACACATTAGTGAACTCATCCAGGTTGTCATCATTTCTATAAAGGAAATAGAGCTCTTAGAGAGTAGTTGGAGAAAGTCCTTTAGGGATGTTTGGGAAAGTCCTCCAAGGGTGGGCCAACATTGGAAAAAGGACTTCAAAAAGGGTGGGATTAAGTGAAGAACCACTAACCAACTTTCAAGGGTAAGAAAGTAATACTGGCCTGAGATGGAAAACATCTTGAAGGAGGTGAGTGGATCTGGGAAGTTGTGTGAGAGAAAACAGTGGTGAGTCCTGCTTTGTGAGAGGGATTCAGAATTCAAAACCCAAGGGCCAGAGAAGCCAAATTAAGATGCTTAGATTTTATTACTTGCATTTATTATAGAGTTATGATGATATGTACTATGATGATATTCTACTTTGAGTAAGCAAATAGTTAATTTTAATTTTTAAAAGGTTTTAAAGTTATCATTCCTTAGGTAGTTGCAAAATAGAGTTGTTTGATCTAAATTGGTTTTATTTTTAATAAATTTCAAAATAAAATTACTATGTAAACCTCAGAAATAATGTTCACAAGGACAATTTAGGAGAACTTTGGAATTCTTGAGGGAAGTGTTTTGGTTTTCTTCAAGAAGGAAAGACTAGTTGGTAGCAGGGAGGACAAGGTTGATAAAGCTGTAGGATTTGATAGAGTGTTGCATGCACTTGCATTTTGTGCCCTATTCCTTTCCTTCTCTAGAAGTGGGGAGGAGTTTGGCATAAAGTGGTAGGAAAATAGTCCCACAGGAAAAGTGGGAGAAAGTCCCACAAGAGTGTGGAAGTGACCAGCATTTCACATTTCACAGTCCAGAGTCACAGAGAGATGAGCATAGTTTGATTAGAACTTTTAAAACAATGGGCATTCTGTTTTGAAAGATCCTTGCAGTTGCTCTCCGGAATATATGTGATGAAAAGGATATTGTTAACTATCCAGAATATTCAGAGAGTAGACACTATACTACCCCCTAGAGCACATGTACTCAGACACACACTCTCACTCTTTTTCCATCACCGCATAGTGTACGTGGAGTCAGGCAGTTCTTGGTACCATGCAGACATACCCAGGCTGCTGATGCATCACTGCAAGCATCAATGCCCCCAGGGTAGGATGGGAGATATGCTCCTCACAGGAATGAGGGTGTGGAGGGTGCCTAGTGAGTGCATTGACCCTGACCCAGCAAAATTTCAAAACAGGGAATGAAGAGTTCAAGGATATAGATACTTCGGTTTTCCTATAGGTACTAAAGAAAAAAATGGAGCAGGGAATATGATTTCAGTTTACTTACTGAGATTTTAATATTATATATGTATTATAGATTTTAATATGTATTATAATACTGATTAGCTAGAGATATCAAAGTGGCTTTATATAGGTTTTCCCATTGGCTGAGGCATTTTACTTAATCTAAGGAAGAACTAGGGAACAAAATGTTATCTATATTTGATATATAAATCAGTTTCTTTTTCAGTATATTAGGAAATTATTCCAACATTGTTTTTTCCTAGAAAAGCATTTTCCTGTATATTTGATTTCTTGAAGCATGGCATCTCTTATACTTGGTCTAAGAGAATATTTTCTACTCTCATAATTGCATTAAAAGACAATGTTTGAAAATAAATTGAATAGTTGAGGTAAAGCATGTAGTCTTTTCTAATAACAAGTTTTTAAACAAACAATGTCCATTTGCCTTCAAGATTGAAAATAATTTTACATTAGCAGCATAACTTACAGTATGATTTGCTGGAAGGTTTTGATTAGCAGGAAGTATTAGTTTACTAGATTTGTATTCATGGAATGGTATGTCAGTATTTACATTAACAATAACTGATGCCAATTACTTCCATTACTCCTGTGTTAATTTTTCACACAGTTTTCCTACCACTTTGTGACAAACTTTTCCGGCTTTCTAGAACAATCTGAAACAACATGACTGGTATTATGTTCTTACCTCAATGGTGGAAAGAAAATGATTCAATGCAGTTGTCTTCATCTGGGATTTGAATAGCCCTAGGAGTATATAAAGTTTCCCCAGGTGCTAAACAAGCTCACAGATATTTTAAGAAACTCAAATTCCAGATCCTAAACTTCCATGTGAATCTCTGCCCTAAATTTGATCTGTCTGTGAACATTCCTGAGGCAAGAGGGATATTCTTTTCCCTTTCCCTTTTTACAGTTGTCCTTCTCCCACTTGCATTGCCTTCCCTAGAACTGTCCTTCTCATTCATATTGAATCTTACTATGATGCATTTTCCCAAGGAAGAAGAATCTCTGACATTCAAACAAAGGGACATTTCGATATATTGGCATTGGTTTTTAGAAAGGGAAGTACTCCAAAGATGGTTCAAAACCCTTCCTCAGTGTAGTGACCAATTATTTGCTTTCAACAAACTTGAAAGAGAATCCAGATAAATTCCCCACTGACAGATCATTAGAAATATTTATGATGTATAACTATGAGATTCTGGTATATAATTCTGAAGGCATTTAAGGAATTGAAGAACACTGCTCTAACAAAAATCCTTTTATTCCCATGTATTTAATTTATACGAATGCATTTCTCAGCATTTGCCTTCACCTTCAAACAAAATTGAAAAAGCAAAAGGTCCTAGGAATCTCTGCTGTCCTCAAGAAGAGCAGTCTAGTAAAAGGGAGTATTTTTCAAATGTATATTTCTTCAAAATGGTTTTTAATTAAAAAATAGTTATACCCACATTCATCTACAAATTCAATGTATTCCCCACTGGGAATTTCATGGAATTTGATGAGATAATCATACAGTGGCATGAAAGAACAAAGGACCAAGAATAACCAATATATTCTGGAAGAAAAGAAAGAATCTGTATCAGGAAGCCCTATATCTAATATGAAGGCTTATTATAAAGCTGCAGTAATTAAAAGTTTGATACTGGCAGAAGGGTAGACAAATATAATAATGAGATACAGTGGAGACCCCTGGATATACAGATTCTTGCAATCTGACAGAAACAGCTACAGATTAGTGAAGAGGATGGATCACTCAGTACACGGCCGGATTATTAAAAAATACTGTTAAAATGTTGCTCTGATTATGAAAAAAAAAAAAAAGAAGTAAAGAAGCCTCTGCATTTCAACCTAGACAAATATATTCCTGATGACCCAAACTTAAAAGTAAAAATCTAGTAATATTTATATTGATCCTGAACCTGTCTCAGTTTAAGAAGAAACCCACTTATGTCAAAATTACTTGCAGTAAAAATTATACTTTATGTTAAATACTATCCTATTAAAACTTATTTTCCATTTATGTTGTTTTGATTAATTACTTCTTTTTTCTACTACTGTAAATGTAACTTAATTCTGAAAATACACTTTAACACTTAGGCCACTATCGTCACAGGAAATACCACTGCTACTCTGAAAGCCTTAAATGTCAGTTTACATATATATTTTTGATGTAGCAAAATATGCTAAGATGATCAGTAAAAGACTTTAAAGCATAGGTTTGCATTATAACAAAGTATAACTACAGAGGATTTGGAATGACACAGCATTCAAAAAGATAAAGAAATCATGTAAAATTTTCAACTGTTTAAAGAGCTTGTTTATGTATCATTTGAAGGGAAGATGTTGTGACCACATCACCAATCACCAATTGTGAAGGCAGTGGGAGCCCATCACATTCGAAAGAGTAATGTAGTAGTTGATTTAAGTATTTACAATATGCTGGAAGACATATCCTTTGCAATCATTAAAAGTAATTTTGAAAAAGCTTAGATGGAAGTCAACTTAAAAATATGTATGATAATAACAAATTTTTCAAAATTCTTAGAGAATGTGAGCAAACTTTTCTGTAAAAGCAATGACCTAGTGGACAAAACCCATGAAATCTCCTTTAAAAGAATAGTGACCTTGCAGAAACAGTTTTCACTGGAAGGCAGGTTTATGCAGCCAGGAGCCAAATCTTCATGATGGCTGACAAAGCCTGTACCGTGTCCCCAATCCTCCTTTTCCTACTCTTCTTCCCCTTGATCACTTCTTATTTATTTATTTATTTATTTATTTATTTACTTACTTATCAGTGTTCCAAGATTCATTGTTCATGCAGCACACCCAGTGCTCCATGCAATACTTGCCCTCCTTAATACCCACCACCGCTCACCCATCCCCCACCCCTCCCTTTGAAAATCCTCAGTTTGTTTCTCAAAGTCCACAGTCTCTCATGCTTTGTCTCCCCTTCTGATTTCCCCCAATTCACTTTTCCTTTCCTTCTCCTAATGTCCTCCTTCTTTAGTGATACTCTGCTCCTTGTTTTCTTCTGACTGCCGGGACAACACCCTGCCTCTGATATTTGCACAGCTTTCTTCGTTTACCTGAAATACTTTCCCCAGATGTCTTCCTGTCTTGCTCTGGCCCCTCCTTCAGGTCGTTGTCATCTACTCATTGAGGACTACCCCTGTCTCCTACATAACAGTACACCCACCTCAACATGAACTCTCCCCTGCTTTATTTTTTCCCATGGCACAAAGTACGTTTAACGCACAACATAACTAAACTATTTATTAAGTTTTTAGTCTCTACCCCTTCTAGAATGCAAGCCCCAAGAAAGCATGACTTTTTTCTTTCCTCTTTTTCTCACTGCTTTATAATCAGTACCTAAAACAGTACCTGGAACTTAGTGGGGATTCAATAAAAGATGCTCTATGGAAGAATATGCAAGCTGTTTCTCAGGTTCATGGCCTGTATGTCAAAGGCTTCCCTAGAAAGAAATGACAAAACCTCTTATAAATATAATTTTCAAGACATTTTCTTGTCACTGTCAGTAGGAATAATGGGAGTCTATCATAATGAATTAAGGAACCACGAAATTAAGCCATCCTTATTCCTTATTAGTCATTTATTATAGATATAACCTAGCTTCACTATTAATAAGAACATAAAGAAACATTTACTTCTGTATTCATTCTGTCAATTAGTTTATTTAAAAATATCTATTCAGCTTCTGTTGGCTACTGTGCTATTAGCGCAAACGTCCTAGGAATCTCTGCCGTCTTCAAGAAGAGCAGTCTAGTAAAAGGGAGCACTTTGTATTTTTCAAATGTATATTTCTTCAAAATGGTTTTTAATTAAAAAATAGTTATACCCACATTCATCTACAAATTCAATGTATTCCCCACTGGGAATTTCATGGAATTTGATGAGATAATCATACAGTGGCATGAAAGAACAAAGGACCAAGAATAACCAATATATTCTGGAAGAAAAGAAAGAATCTGTATCAGGAAGCCCTATATCTAATATGAAGGCTTATTATAAAGCTGCAGTAATTAAAAGTTTGATACTGGCAGAAGAGTAGACAAATATAATAATGAAATACAGTGGAGACCCCTGGATATACAGATTCTTGCAATCTGACAGAAACAGCTACAGATTAGTGAAGAGGATGGATCACTCAGTACACGGCCGGATTATTAAAAAATACTGTTAAGGGGCGCCTGGGTGGCTCAGTGGATTGGGGCCTCTGCTTTTGGCTCAGGTCATGGTCCCAGGATCCTGGGATAGAGCCCCACATCGGGCTCTCTGCTCAGCGGGGAACCTGCATCCCCCCCTTCTCTCTGCCTGTCTCTCTGCCTGTTTGTGATCTCTGTCTGTCAAATAAATAAATAAAATCTTTAAAAAAAATACTGTTAAAATGTTGCTCTGATTATGAAAAAAAAAAAAAAAGGAGTAAAGAAGCCTCTACCTTTCAATCTAGACAAAGATATTCCTGATGGCCTAAAGACCCAAACTTAAAAGCAAAAATCTAGTAATATTTAGAAAAAAATTTAAGACTGTATTTTTAATTTTATGGCACAGAAAAGATTTCTTTTTTTTTAATGTTTTTTATTTTTTTTTAAAGATTTTATTTATTTATTTGACAGAGATCACAAGTAGGCAGAGAGGCAGGCCAACAGAGAGGGGGAAGCAGGCTCTCTGCTGAGCAGAGAACCCAATGCGGGGCTCGATCCCAGCACTCCGGGATCATGACCTGAGCCGAAGGCAGAGGCTTTAACCCACTGAGCCACCCATGTGCCCCAGAAAAGGTTTCTTTAAAAAAGACTAACAGTAGAAAAACAGTAACATAAAAGACTGACTTACTTTACCATAGGTACCTTAAGTAGATATAAAAGATAAGCACAGAATGGGAGGATATACTTACCTCATATATAAGGAATCAGAGATTATTTTTATAATATATAAAGAGTTTATAAAAATTAATAAAAATTACATCCTAATCAATAAATAGATAAAGTATAAATGAGAGACTAATGATCCAAAGAACCAATAAACAAATGAAAAATGTTTATGCTCAGAAATAAATATGAAGGGCACCCGGGTGGCTCAGTGGGTTAAGCCTTTGCCTTCAGCTCAGGTCATGATCTTAGGGTGCAGGGATCGAGTCCCGCATCGGGCTCTCTGCTCAGCAGGGAGCCTGCTTCCCCCTCTCTCTCTGCCTCCCTCTCTGCCTACTTGTGATCTCTCTCTCTCTGTCAAATAAAATCTTTTTAAAAAGAAAGGTGAATTATCCAAATTAAACCAAATAAAAAAGCAAAACCAAAATATTTTACATTCATTAAACTGTCAATTTAAATGTCTGATAATGCCAAGTGTTGGCAAGAATGTGGAGTAAATCTCACATAATGTTGATTGGGAGATAAACTGGTCAAATAATTGAGGAGGGCAATTTGGAATAGGTTATAAGTTAAAATTCAAATGCTTTGACTTAGCACCTTACTAGTATATACCCCGGAGAGAATCTTGCAGAGACACACAAGAAACCATACATAGGCAAGCTCGTTATGGCTTCTTCATACAAATGATAGGCTAGAAATAACCAATCACTAAGTGCCTAGATGAATGGTGTCTTAATTTCACATGGAATACCTTAAAGAGCTAAATAAATTAATTTGATCCATATGTCTTGAAATTATTAAATCAATGGGGGAAAAAAAGCAAGTCAGAGAAATGAAGACAGCATGATGCCTTTCATAAGGTGTCTAAAACATGCAATTCAGTTCTATGTTGCTTATGGTTACATAGATATGTAATAAAGACAGATGAAAATTATCACCAATTGCTCCCAGTTCCAGAAGTTCATAAATGCCAAATACAAAATATGTTTTGTATATTTGCACTTTCTGGGTAGTTCTTATCAAGTTATTGTAATAATCCAAAAGGCATGAACAGCCACTTCTTTCTTGGAAATTCTTCCTATAGCATGGTTCTAGGTAACCTCTGTAATTGTATCCCCCTTGCTCCACTCTATCTGCTTGACCCAGACTGCCAGAGCTGTGAGTTGGAGTAGTTCCTTCGACATTGCCACTTGGATGCCCTGGCTCCCTGCCACCTCAGGTTCCCTTCTCAGACAATGGCTCAGCCATCTAACACATTACTGGAGGCTGAAAAGAACATGATCCTTACCTCCTGCCCCTTCCTCAGTCCACTGAGGAATCCACAAAATACTCTTGACTCCACTTGTCAAATAGTTATGTCAGCCTTCCTTTCCCCCCATTCCAGATGTGAACCATGCCCAGGTCCCCTTGTCTTTGGACCAAATTATCACCACATTCTCCTAAATACTCATCTACTCACTGCAATTCAGCTAAAAAGCAAATCTAACTGTGTAAATTACAAGTGCAATGTTTCAAACATGCAAATCTGCCTTTGATATCCCCCCTAGCCTAAAATCTTAAACAGTGCCCATTGGTCCTTGGAATAAAGGTCTGACTCCTCAACAGGGTTACATACGGGTCCTTCATGTTTATCTCCTTCCTTCTCTCCCCGCTTCTCATTGCCCTTTCCTCTTCTACTCAGCACTCCAGCTGAAGTGAGCTTCTTTTATTCCTTGTTCATCTGATCCTTATTTCCTCACCTGCCAGCCTATCCAGCTACCTTTGCCCACTGTTTAGGGTTCACTCTATGTGCTGTTCCTACTAAGCCCCCAGCCTGACTCACATACCTCGCCTTCATGCTGTTCATAGGGGCCCCCTGCACATGAGTGTATGGGTCATGCTCTGCATAACTCTAGAGAGCACTATTCACACCACGGTCAATGTGAATGGGGTTCCCACACTTGCGTAAAATGGTAGCCGTCTATAACGTCTCTAGGACAATGCTAACCACACTGTAATGTATTTGCCTGCAGAGTTGTCCTCCTCACTGTCTTACTAAGTAGAGAAGGACATAATATCTGAGACCAATACATAATAAATATATTAAAAAAAACAAAAATACTGACTCTTCACCTTTGTATGAGGCCATATGTGCAGATCCATTCTACTTACACACTAGGGTATTATCTGATGGAAAGAAGTGAAGAAAGGACAGGTCACTTAAAAAATTGCATATTTTTACCCAATAGAGGATTAATCTTTCCTGAAAGATAATAAAATACGTAAACAATGGAAGGTAAGGTCCAATATAGCAGAGTTGTTTCGTTTTGTTTTCTCATTTGGTCCTTTGCTGATTCCCCTGCCCGCAGAAGAGTGTCTCACACATAGTAGTCCCTGAAAAAATGTTTTCTGAATGAAGGAAGGAGACAAGTTGTTCTATGATTATTGCATTGGGCTCTCCTGAAGCTGGACTGAGGGCCCATGAAGAGGCTAGAATGGAGCTAGACAAGCATTTGTGTTGCTGCATTGTGTTGAACTAGTGGCCCCTTTAACTGTAGCAGGTTAAAAAAACTGCCATTCACAAGCATCAGGCAGCTTCCTGGGGTTCTTTAGGTCATTTGGAGAACAGGCAGGGAGGAGAAGAAAAATAAGCCATGGAGAGTAGAATCACAAAAAAGGTAAACTCACCCTATGGACTGATTACTTTAAAAAAAAAAAAAGTAACATTTATATAGCATTTTACAAACTCTCTTTGTTTGTAAAGAAGAAGTTCTCTTACAGAACTTCTGCATACATTCTCTTCTGCTGTGCACCAGGGAAGGTGGAGATGGAGCGGCCATTTCCTTCCTGTAGGGATAAGATACCATCTCTCTCCTCTAAATAGAGTTCCTGTCAAAAGTTTCTTTTACAATTTAAAGGTCATAAATTAAGAGCCAATCGCCAGGAGCCATTTGTTATTACTCAGTTGTGTTTATTTTAAAGGAAGTTTTCTGTCCCTTAGAGCAGAAAAAGAAAAACGGAGAAACTTCTAGAACTTGGTAGTTAAACTTTCATAAACTCTCACCCACATAATCCTATAATTCCATGAAATTGTGTTGAGATTCATGGATGTATTAACCAAGAGGTTACCTTTAGAGATTTATGATTACTTTCATATTTCCTAATTAAAAAATCACGGAATCTAGTCTTTTGCTTTTCCCACTTGAAACTACATATTTGAATTCAATCTATGGTGATGCATTTATTCCCAAGTGCAACTGAAATCAAAACCAAAAGGGTAACAGAGTAATATAACTTCTTGGTTAAGTTTCTATTTTTAAACATGTTTAAATGATGTAACTTTAAACGTTTGAAAAGTCCTGGGTTAGTGTTTTCCTTTACTGCCACCCACATGAGTATGTGTCAGTTACTGGTAAATAGTGTCCTTTTTAAGGAGTGGGTTTTGAAGAATGGATTTAAGTGGAGTACACTGTATCCAACAGTTCAGTGATGGATTACATGTTTGGGGAAATGCGATCTTACTTGTTATGCCCTAATTTAGCTCACATTCAATAATAATCCATTCAGTGTATTTGATCTTGGCATAATTTGAAGAGATAAATGAGGTAAATATGTTTCAATGCTAGTTTCAACAAATCCTATCGATATTTATCTGCTGCCTTTGGTAAAATGTATCTTGTGACTGGATGATAGAATGTCACAGTGTCAGACTAGTTTTTATTGGCTTTATAGCTGTGCTATCCTAGACCAACTGGTGCCTTCCATAAAGAATCATTTCTCAGAGCACCCCCTGTAGCACATCCGTTCTTGATGAGATTGGGCAATGCAGACATTTCCTGAGGATGCAAGTTGATGGATTCCTTACTATTGTCCATAATTGTGATAAACAAAAATATGTTTATTTTTCCTAGCCTTCATTAAAAAAATTGCATAATACTGAAGTATACACTTGTCTCCTTAATTCAGTTACTTCTATGATACATGGTAATAAAGTAATTTCTAAAGCTTTACCCAGCTAGCTCCAGCTGTTTTCACTGACAGAGAGTTTTAAACTGAATCTGGTATCTGATCTTCAATTTCTATATTAGTACATCTCCCTGAAAGGTTAATTGTGCCATCAGTATAACTAAAGCTCAAATTAACTACCTCCCAGCTGCATGTGGTTTCAGTTATTGGCGGCAGAATACAACTGCTTATGATAAGTTGCTATCACACAGCCGCTATTCTTTTTTTTTTTTTTTTTTTTATTCATTTGAGGGAGAGAAGAGAGAGAGAACATGCACAAGCAGGGGGGGGAACAGAGGGAGAAGCAGGCTCCCCGCTGAGCAGGAAGCCCCATGTGGGCCTCGATCTCAGGATCCCAGGATCATGACCCAAGCCAAAGGCAGACATTTAACTGACTGAGCCACCCAAGTGCCCCCACACAGCTACTATTCTTGATGACCTCTGAAGGGTAACAAATTTGCTTATAATTCAAAAACTGTCCTTGCACCAAAAGACCTTCATTCTAGCCCTCAACAGAGCCCCCCTCCCAGCTTTCCTCATGAGTACAAATACCTTCAGAGAATCAGGGAAGCTGGGCATCCAGTCCCTGGTGTTGAGAAAGAGAAGCTACAGGGGCCACAGAGATGAGCCATGCCTCTGGCAACTGGGTGAGGAGCCCAGAGAAAGTACAGGGAAGAATGGAAGTGAAAACTTTCCAACTCTTAACATTTCCATTGCTTTCTGTTCCCAAAATCTACTACACACATGGGATCCATACTTCTGTTATTGCTGATTTTTGCCTGTTTTACTTATAGCTGCAAATCTTTGCTAGGGAAGAAAGAAGAGAAAAAGAAGTAGAGAAGGAATAAAGAAAGTAGCCAAAAATGGTCCATTGAAACATTTTTTAAAAGTGATGGAGGTCCAAATGTAAATCCTCCAAAGCAAAAATGTAATGCAAATCTGTGTATGCTGGGGAAAGCAAGTTTTCCATAGCTACATGATAAGAAAAAGTCAGTAGTATTTCTTCAGTATGACTTTCAATCATTAACTAGTATTTTTATATCGTTAAAGTGCTTGGCACCAGGCTAATAATTAGATTGTGCTGAAGGTCAGGCATAGAAAATTCCTTCTACTATCAAAATTATTGTATTGACTTCTCATTAACATAATTTTGGAAAGAATTTATAGTTACCAAGTGATAAATAATCTCCAATCAATAAACATGTGTGTCTGGGAAGGAAAACTAGAGAAATTAACAGGGATATAAATGTTCAAAAATAGGACTATCCATTGTTTTTTTAATAATAATAACAATTATTAATTGAACACCAAGTATTCTGTTATTACCTTTCTTGACTTTTCATTTGTAGAATCACTCTTTAAGGAAATTATTATCATTTCTACCTAGAGAAGGAAACCAAATTCAGGCTCTATTATCTATTTAGTTAGTGGGAGTTTTTATAATTACATAACATTAATCATGTTACTGTAAAAATAGGGAAAGCCAGAATTTTATCCAATTTTTGCTGAATTCTAAACCCACGTTTCTCCCATGTCACTCTGCTACCCTTCAGCTTTAATCTACATGAGACTGTGCCCACAACATACTGAATGACACATAGAGTTGGTATAATTGGTTTTAGAGTGATTTTTAAAACTAATCAACACTTAGGAACACATTTATTTCATACTTTTCCCTCTGTCTTCTCCTCTCACTGTTTTTTTTTTTTTAACCAAAACATACTTTAACAAAGAAGTCCACCAAGGTTGTAGTAACTATACACTCTAGAAATACAGAAGACAATACTTTAACATCAGACTATGTTGACAATGTATGTCTCTAGTGATAAATTTCATAAATTATTTTCTATTATTTCTTCTGTAAGTAACCATTGTATTTAAATTCATTCTCTGCAGAATGTCAAGCTATATCAGCGTACAAAGTTTACTTTGAAATATAATTTGTCCTATGATGTTTGATTACTGAAAACCCTTTTTGCAATTTCAAAAAATACTCAATGAATCAAATTAGGTTGTTACTCTTTCTAAAAAAAATCTTTTTCTATAGTCATAGTAAGTAAGCTCTATACAGTTTCTAAACATGACTTACAAATAATCAACAGTTGCATTTTCTATTAAAAATAAAAAGCACCCAGTCTGTCATTATCTTTCCTTCCCAAAAAGAAAAGAAAACTAAATTCTTTCATAATTTCTCATTTGAAGTAATGATATTATGGTTGGTTCAAACTTTGTACCAGTAGTTTTCTTGCTTCTTTCTACTGTGAGAAATACATTCCCAATTAGATTTTAATTTATTTTAATGATTATAATGAATGAATTGTGATCTCTTGAATTTAGATAGCAAGAAGATTAGAAAACATTCAGGGAATCTTATTTTACTGAAAAACTCATTATTTTCTTCTTAGTATTTAAAAACATTGAAAGAAGAACCTGGTAAAGCAGTCAAATATTCCTGAAAATCCACAAGGACGTTGAAATATAATGTACATGGATAAATATATATAAATATCAGTAACACCTTTTATATAAAAATTCTTAATAAAATCAAAAGACATATTGTTCTGATAATACAGACTGGTGAAAAATCAACCACACAAGGTTTTTTTGTGCAAGTTCCAAAAATATGTAAGAGAAGAAAATATTGGGGCAATAGTTAACAGTAAAGTTCAGAAAATCCTCACTTTACCTAGGTGTTCATACCATTATACCACCTTTAAAAAGTGCTAGAAAAGCACATCATTGATCCTGCAAAAGAATTCTGCTGAGTTTGAAGTCTTTCATTATTTCTTTAGAATGAAAAATGATAGCAAAAAAGCCAAATTAAATGTGACAGAAAGTTGGTAATGTGCTCATTACCATTTTTCGACAGTGATTTATTCTTGAAATTGTAATACAAAAATATGAGATTTTTTTCCAGAATTAAAAGCAAAAGTGTCCAAGACAGAAAATACTTGCATTTACTTCTCTAATTAGCAAGAAAAAAATAAACATAGCATCTGGAAGATAAGCATGCTAAAACAACGCTACTATCTAAATACTACTATTCAACCCATTTTCAAGATCCAGGGCAGAACAGTTTTAAATACTTATGTTGGTATTACTCTCAATTTGGAAATACATGGTATTATTTTAAAACAGAGTACTTCTGGGGCTTCTGGGTGGCTCAGTCTGTTAAGCATCTGCCTTCGGTTCAGGTCATGATCCCAGGGTCCTGGATCAAGGCCCAGGTCTCTGCTCAACAGGGAGCCTGCTTCTCCCTCTCCCTCTTCCTGTCACTCCCCCTACTTATGTTTTTTATCAAATAAAAAAAAATCTTAAAAAATAATAAAAAATAAAGTATTTCTAAACACATGATCATTTGAAAAAGTCTGGGTAGATTCAGAATCATTTCTTCTAAACTCATCATCTAAGAGTAGTTATTTGACTTTTTGTCTCCATGTAGTTCACAAATGGTAGTTGGAAGAGGGAAGTAATACATTATGTAACTGATTATATTAGAATCTATGGCATAAGCAAGGAATATTTGAAAATGTCTTTCTCCCTAAGGGATATTCTAATAACTCCCTTCAGAGGAATCAAAATTTATCAAGACGAAAGCGATTCTTAAAGAAATGTGCTGGCTTGAAGGATTCACTAATTTATATGTTGATTGCCAATATATGTATGCCAGGATAGTGCTAGAAAGAAGAAAGAGAAGACATTGTTCCTATTCACCAATGGCTTACAATTCGGTGGGTAGGTCAGATCAGTAGAAACTGTAATAAAGCTTCCAAAGAAAAGCGTCTGAGCAAATCACTGAAGGTCACTGGCAGTTGAAGCCATTAGGAGAGCTCCCTGCGGGTGTCAAAGCTGAAAGGTAGTACGGCACCTGCGCAGGTTGACCTACAGGAGCAGAAGAGCTGGCTGAGGAGACTGTGTGCAGCATCAAGAGATGCATAGGAGATAGGAATATGTAAAACAGGATCACCTGCAAGTGAGGTTTCAGGCCAAACAACAGGGTGGTGATTATGGATTGGCTCACTTAACAGAAAGAAAAATCCGGATTTTAATAAGGCTTTAATATGGTACCAAATGTCGGGTACCTAGCAGAGCATCAAGAATAATGGCCATATTCTAAATGGGAAGCGAAGGGGTATTCCATTATCCCCGTCCGAAATGTTATTTGCCCTTGCTGAGGTGGTCCAGGTCTGAAAATGTTTGAGAATCACCATCACAGAAAATAAATTCAGAATCGTCCATGAATATAATTTGTTGCATAAAATCAGTAAAAATGTAAAATTCCTAAATTAGGCTGGTTTTCGCTTTATGACAATGGCATATGAGCATCACGTTTCTTACGTCTGTTTCTAGGGATAGGCACAGGTCTGAGAAGTTCCAGGCCAAGATGAAGAAAGCAAACTGCCCCCATTGAAATCAGTGAATTCGCTCGGAAATTCTAAGACCATCAAGGGCAATACAAAGAGAACGTCCTTAAGCAGCAACATGTGTTGGGAACGTCGTGTGTGCAGGTGCACGTTTCCTCCCCGGAGGGAGTCAGAGTCGCAGCCACCGAGTGTGGCAAGCTCCCCCGGAGCCTGAAGCTGTGCCACGGTGCAAATACAAAGAAATGACATGGCATTGGACTCCGCACTTTGTTCTTATCCATTTGTTTTCGTAGAGATATTAATAAATAGAGGAGAGGGGCGCCTGGGTGGCTCAGTGGGTTAAAGCCTCTGCCTTCGGCTCAGGTCATGATCCCAGTGTCCCGGGATGGAGCCCCACCTTGGGCTCTCTGCTCAGCGGGGAGCCTGCTTCCTCCTCGCTCTGCCTGTTTCTCTGCCTACTTGTGATCTCTGTCTGTCATATAAATAAATAAAAATCTTTGAAAAAATAAATAAATAAATAGAGGAGAAACCTTTGGGGAAAACATTAAGCTAAACCCTCATTTATTTCCTTTCCAGCTGCAGAAATGTTTCAACGCCAAAGTATTCCCTTTTAATTAGGTTAATTGTTACCTCATTATTAAAGATAAACTGTAGAAAAATGTTACATGTGCTAAAAGATACACTAACATCTAAAATACTTTGCAAGTCCAGAGTGTAAAAATCTAAATGTGCTCTTTATAATTACGTGTTTTCACTTTCACAGATTTATAAATAGGTTGGCACCTCTGAAGTACGCTTATTGAGTCCTGAGATGGTGCTTTGCACCCACTGTCACTAAAACAACACTGCACGCTAAGTTGGTTGGTTTGTTTACTTTTTTAAAAAAGATTTTTATTTATTAGAGAGAGTGCACACACAAGGCAGAAAGAGAGAGAGAGAGAGCAGGAGCAGGGGGAGAGGGAAAGGGAGAGGAAGAAGAGGGCCTCCTCCGCAGATCAGGGAGCCAGATGAAGGACTGGATCCCAGGACCCCAGGATGCTGACATGAGCTGAAGGCAGACCCTTAACCAGCTGAGCCACTCAGGCGCCCCTTTTTTTACTTTAAAATCTTTTGTATTATCGATTATCTCCAAGTTTGAACACATCATGAACACATTAATGTGTATTTTTATGTTTAGTGTTCTATGTACATATGAAATTAAATCCAGGAAATCTTTAAATTGTGATGGTGACATGATTTATAGATCAATGGTCTTACCAAAGAACATAAGAGCTGATGTGATGCGACATACCAGATGCTTCTAACTCATTCTACAGCTGAGGAAACTAAATCCAGTGAGTTCCAGTCATTTGTCCAAGATTATAATGTTGGCATGAGGCAAAGCTAAGATCATAAAGGTCTCTAGCTATAAAATGTGTGCTTTTTTTCATGTTATTTTCAAGACACTGTTAATTCAATTCTTAATATGTGCCAGTTGTAAGACTTCCCATGCTGATTTCATCTAGTCCTCATAAAAAGCCTATCTGGTACATCATACTATGAAACTTGTTCTACACAAGTAGAACCAAGACAGAAAAAGGCTCACTAAATTATCCACATTCATCTGCTGGTAAGCAGTGGGTTCAATAGAGCAAAGTTATAAATTTATTTTTCTAAATGAAATGTAAAACATTCATGAAATATAATTCATGAAATATAATTTGTTGAATTACTTTAATGTAATACCACTATTGTTCTTATGATATGTTCTTTTAATGCTTTGGGATCGAAGTCTTACCATGACCCCAGGAGGCCCTTGGCCCTCAATGGATAATTTTCTTTCATGTTATGCTGTATCTATTTTGAAAAATCCTTCTAAAATCTATGGCTCACTGGAAGAGATTCGAATAAAAGAAAAAGCCTAGGAGAGGTCAATTATTAAACTAGGACAGGATAAATATAGTACATGTGCCTATTATTTGCCAATCTGCATGTGGTTTATAATTTCACATATTATAAACATTGATTCTCTACTCATTTTAAAATACAAAACTACTTAACCTTCAGTCATTGTCTCTGAAGGAACCTGAACAGATCTATTAATATAAAAATGCCTTATTTTGTTCAAAAACTATAAAAGCTTAGCAGTTACACAGATTTTGATTAGTCATTACTTGTAAGTCAGACACACTGATTATTATCTCTCCCCCCCTCATGCTCTGACTCACTGAAAAGGAAGGAAAAAATGTGCTGGGATGGGTTATATTTTGCACTTTTTAAATAAAATGTTGAAACGACATGTTGTAAGCCAGATAGTGAATTTGTGCTATCTTTCTTACCTATGTGCAAAATACCGGTGTATTTGAAAAATTTAAAATATAATTGTTGAAGTAGAGTGTTAGACCAGTGCCCAGCGAAGAAGACCTCCAGTGGGACTGCCTTCTCTCTGTACTGCACTCCCTCCACTATTAGCAGTCAGAGAGGAAGAGGGCAGCCTTTATCCACATCTGAGCATGCTCAAAACACTGAACTTGATCCTCTCCGTAACAGACATCTTACTACCAGTGCCATGCAACTCGACATCTTATCTACAAGGTGACTTCTCTTTTTGACAGCTCAAAAGTATTTCTAGTTTCCAAGCTTGTTTTTAATACTCCCCTCTTACCTGCATACTGTAGAGGATAGATTTTTCTTCTGATCCATGATGTTGCCCTATACCTTCAACGTTCAGCTAGTGTGGGAAAAATCCAGCTAAGCTAATTCTGCCCATATATGAAGCTCAGTCTTTCTGTGATTTTCACAGTATCATAAAACTAGTCAAGGCACTCAAGAAATAACATTTTTAAACATTGATGATCAGAGAATCTCAGAAATGTAGAACCATGAGACATTATATAGCTCATATAGACCAACTCCTTCATTTCTCAGGGAAAGAAACTTACTCCCAGGGAAGTGGATTGGCTTTGCTTTTCCCACACCATGAATGAGGAACAGGGTTGGGGCTGGAGTCCTGTATTCTGACTGAGCATCCTCTCTCCTCCCCAGATGCTTCCTACTTTCTGTGCAAAGTTAGGGAAGAAGTTCAGAGCTAGCATTCACAACTTTTTTATTCCTTGTGACAGGTCTGGGAAAAGTGGGGATCACTGAGAGAGTGAGACATGGGTGTTTCTGGCCCCCCTTTGTTGAGTCACGCCAATGTAGGCCAGTCCCATTTTGTGGGTACCCTTCCGCCTCCCCATGTAAGTCTTCCAATTTATATGCTAAGTTGACATTGCTTTTCCCAGGTCAAGAATTGATAGGAGAGCATTGGTATTTTGTCTGTTTGTCCTTGCTCTAAAATTTAGGCCATGCAGGGGTCAGTCTGAATTTGAGCGGATATTAGAGTGAAATATGAGAGCAGCAGAACACTTTGCCAGATGAATCTGTATTTAATTAGGCAGTCAAGCCAATCTAATTCTGACATTTGACAGTTTAACTTTCTGATATTGAAAGATAATTTGTGAGGTAAAGCATTTATTAAAAATGAGCATAAAGGCCAAACTAAGATGTTCACTTTTAAGCTGATGGACAGCAATATTGTGGTATCTAACCCCAATGGCATTTTAATTATCATAATAATTGTACCAACTTTATCACCTTAACTTCACCCAATACTTTAAAAAGATGCTGTAATATAAAATTCCGTAGAGGATTTTTAAATAAAAGGAAAGTATGTGCCAAAATGTCATCTTTTCAAGTGTGCCTAGAAAATTGCATAGGAAAAAAACCTTTTTTAAATATTTATTTATTTATTTTGGAGAGAGAGTGAGTAGGGGGAGAGGCAGAGGGAGGGAGAGAATCTCTAACACATTCCCTGCTGAATGCAGAGTCCCACACAGAGCTCAATCTCACAACCCTGAGATAGTGAACTGAGCCAAAATTAACCGACAGAACCAAGTTTAAATGTATAAATGAGTTCAAAGAAAAAAAATCCACTTATATAATTTTATAGTATTCATTCACTATATGTATGATTGTTTTAATATGCATTTAATTCTGTTTGGTATTTTACCTTTCTATACCAGAATTTTTATACTAACATCTATGTTAAGTATCAAAGGAAGCCAGGGTCAATTTACCCAAAAGGAGATACTATTAGTTCCTTTTTGTGGATAGTTGTCAAATAAATGGAAATTAAAACAACAAAACATCATTTTATATCTATGAAATTCATGTAAAGTATTCTGGTTGGTATATGTTGAAGTTATTATACTTCAAAGTAAGTGGTTTCATTGTAAACTTATTAGGCTCTGAAATATTTTACACTGAACCCTAAAAAATTTTAGCTCTCTTTAACCAGTAATATCATCCTCTTCAGTTTTGACAAAAATGTAGATATGAGATTCTTATTAAAAACTTTTTTCTGGGGCGTTTGGGTGGCTCAGATCATTAAGTGTCTGCCTCGGGCTCAGGTCATGATCCCAGGGTCCTGGGATCCAGCCCCACATCAGGGTTCTGGCTCAGCAGGGAGTCTGCTTCTCCCTCTCCCTCTGCTGCTCCCCCTGCTTGTGCTCTCTCTTTCTCTAATAAATAATAAAATATTTTAAAAAACCTTTTTTCTAATATCAAAAACTGGATATTTCTAACAATGTTAAACTGTGGCAAAGCAACTATTAGCATATTATTTGGTCATTATAATATGATTTTAAAAAGCAAGTAATAATATAAAAAGCATTTATGCTATAATATTATGTGAAAAAGTAGAATACATACTATTGTACATGCCCCTTGGGTGTGGGGAAAACTGAAGGGAAAGATAGAAAATGAACACTCTTGATTTATGCTACATGGCCTTTTGTTGCTCTCATTATATTGCTTAGTTCAATTAAAAACTTGGTGTCTTCTGGCATTTTTCAAAGGGCTGGAGCAAACAATCCTAAAATTTGTATGGAACCAGAAGAGATACCGAATTGCTAAGGAAATGTTGAAAAAGAAAAACAAAACTGGGGGCATCATGTTGCCTGATTTCAAGCTTTACTATAAAGCTGTGATCACCAAGACAGCATGGTACTGGCACAAAAATGGACACATAGACCAGTGGAACAGAGTAGAGAGCCCAGATATGGACCCTCAACTCTATGGTCAAATAATCTTTGACAAAGCAGGAAAAAATATACAGTGGAAAAAAGACAGTCTCTTCAATAAATGGTGCTGGGAAAATTGGACAGCTATGTGTAGAAGAATGAAATTCGACCATTCTCTTATACCATACACAAAGATAAACTCAAAGTGGATAAAAGTCCTCAATGTGAGGCAGGAATCCATCAGATTCCTAGAGGACAACACAGGCAGTAACCTCTTTGACATCGGCCACAGCAACTTCTTCAAGATATGTCTCCATAGGCAAAGGAGACAAAAGTGATAATGAACTTTTGGGACTTCATCCAGATCAAAAGCTTCTGCACATCAAAGGAAACAGTCAACAAAACAAAGAGGCAACCCACAGAATGGGAGAAGATATTCGCAAATGACAGTACAAAGGGCTGATATCCAAGATCTATATAGAACCCCTCAAACTCAACACACACAAAACAGATAATCATATCAAAAATTGGGCAGAAGACATGAACAGACACTTCTCCAAAGACATACAAATGGCTAACAGACACATGAAAAAATGTTCATCATCACTAGCCAAAAGGGAGATTCAAATCAAAACCACATTGAGATACCACCTTACACCAGTTCAAATGGCCAAAATGAACAAGACAGTAAACAACATGTGTTGGAGAGGATGTGGAGAAAGGGGGAACCCTCTTACACTGTTGGTGGGAATGCAAGTTGGTGCAGCCACTTTGGAAAACAGTGTGGAGATTCCTTAAGAAATTAAAAATAGAGCTACCCTATGACCCTGCAATTGTACTGTTGGGTATTTACCCTTAAAGATACAGATGTAGTGAAAAGAAGGGCCATCTGTACCCCACTGTTCATAGCAGCAATGGCCACAGTCTCCAAATTGTGGAAAGAACCAAGATGCCCTTCAACAGGTGAATGGATAGAGAAGATGTAGTCCATATATACTATGGAATATTATGCCTCCATCAGAAAGGACAAATACCCAACTTTTGTATCAACATGGATGGGACCTGGAAGAGATTATGCTGAGTGAAATAAGTCAAGCAGAGAGAGTTAATCATCATATGGTTTCACTCACTTGTGGAGCATAAGAAATAACATGGAGGACATGGGGAGATGGAGAGGAGAAGTGAGTTGGGGGAAATTGGAGGGGGAGTCGAACCATGGGAGACTGTGGACTCTGAGGAGCAAACTGAGGGTTTTGGAGGGGAGGGGAGTGGTAGGTCAGATGAGCCTGGTGGTGGGTATTATGGAGGGCACGCATTGCAAAGAGCACTGGGTGTGGTACATAAACAATGAATTCTGGAACATTGAAAATAAATAAAGTAAATAAAAATTAAAAAAAAAACTTGGTGTCTCTGGTATCACAAACAAGATATAAGATATGAAATAGAAGTTTGGATTTCAAAAAAGAATAACCATCAGGAACTTCTCTAAGAAATGAAATATTAAGGCACTCACTTCCAAAATCATGGAAGACAGAATGAATCTTTATAAAAAGACAAATAACACAAGCAAAGTCATGACTATAAAAAGTACAAAATAAGCCACAGAACAAATGAGGCAATATTTTGATTTTCTTTAGAATGCCAGTGATATTTTTATAGATGGACAATAACTTAAATAGTTTCTAAACTGACACTTGCATATTCTGTTTTTATATGAAATTCATTTCTCATTTCTCTATCTTGAAGTCATTTTAGAAAGACTTTGAGCTAAACCAACTGATTAATCTTTAGATTTCCATCCCCCCAGCATATATTATCACTTTTTGCTATCTTTAAACTCTGATAAAATTATTGAAGTATTTAGAATAAAGCTTTAGGAAGTCTATTTAACAAATTAGCAATTCATGTTCTCATGGGAACAAATATTCAGTTATCCTTTTCAAAAAAGAAGTACTTAAAATTATTTTTTGCAATGAGGACTTAGGTAAAGTATTACTTATACTTATCACATATTACAAATAAGGGTTAGGGTATACCTTAATTCGGAGCTTTTGAAACTGATGTTAAATGAAAATCAATGTTCTAAGATAGCTTTTTAGTAAAAACCCCTGGTGACTTTGTGGGATTTGAGAACAAAAGGATTCTGTGCATTGCATTCAAGCAATAGGGGCAAGACTCCAAAGAGGAAATGACTGTGGTTTGGGTTATGTAGGTATCTAGTCATCTAGGACCTCAAACAATTTCTCAGAGATTTAATGGGCCTCAAGAGGTACGGCTCTCTGTACCCCCAGGAGTGGCAGAGGAGAAATAAGGACAGCAGCAGTCAGCCTTGAGGGAGGCATGATACTGAGAATGAATGACATTCTACTAGTAACATCTAACGACTGATAACTAAGTTCCAGATCAGCCCACGGATGTTTCTGAAGATGTTAATTTTTTAAATAAGATTTTTATTTATTTATTTGACAGAGATCACAAGTAGGCAGAGAGTCAGGCAGAGAGAGAGGGAGAAGCAGGCTCCCTGTGGAGCAAAGAGCCCGATGTGGGGCTTGATCCCAGGACAATGAGATCAAGACCTGAGCTGAAGGCAGAGGCTTAACCCGCTGAGCCACCCAAGCGCCCCCTGAAGATGCTAATTTGAATAGATATATTTTAGAGTCTAGTAGATACCTATTCCCTAGGTCCCAAAACACTAAAAACTGAATAAGAACTCAGCAAAAATAGTGGAGCTCCCTAAACTGGCCCAGATTATGTTGTCACCTTCACAGCACACAATAAATATCTGCTGAATGAATAAAACGTGTAGATGCCCTGTCCTCTTCTGAGAAGCTAATCCAACTTTATTGTTAATTAGGGGGAAATATCTGCCAAAAGTTTGCAGAAAATCCCTAACTTAGTACTTAAAAGAGGAGTGTTGGTTAGGTATCCGACTCTTGATTTCTGCTCAGATCACTGTCTCACATTCTGGGATCAAGCCTCACATAGAGCTCCCCAGTGAGTGGGGAGTCTGCTTCTCCTTCTCCCTCTCCCCCTCCCTCTACTCACACTCGCTCTCTTTCTCGTTCTCTCTTAAATAAATAAATCTTTTTTTTAAAGAAAGATTAAAGGATCCCTTTTAGAGATTTACAAGGACAAGTGATCAGATTTTAAAAGTACAGAGGCAATACAAAACAAAAACAAGATCCTCTTTCAACAACAACAACAATAAAAGTAAAAAGTAAAAAGTAAAGCAAATCATAATAGAAAAAAAAGGAAATGGAAAGATAAGAAAAGATGTGGACAAGTCCAGATAAAATCTAACTTCTAACTATTCAGTATTATAAAATTATTTTAGTATTTCATGAAAAATGCCAAATTTGACATCATCTTCATTTTATTTATTTTCATTTTTATTTATTTTTTTAAAGATGTTATTTATTTATTTATTTGACAGACAGAGATCACAAGTAGGCAGAGAGGGCAGAGAAAGAGGAGGAAACAGGCTTCCTGCTAAGCAGAGAGCCCGATGCGAGGCTCGATCCCAGGACCCTGGGATCATGACCTGAGCTGAAGGCAGAGGCTTAACCCACTGAGCCACCCATGTGCCCCATCATCTTCATTTTAAAGGAAGAATTTTTCCCTTCTTTCCTCTCTACTTCAAACTCCATACCTTCAATTAAAATATCTTATCATCAAAGAAGCATTAAGAGAATCACAGAATTTCTGGATTAGAATGGCTCTTAGAGTTATTCAATTCACTGTTTCCCAAAGGCACAGCCCTCCACGCCCTCTCCTGAGAATTCTGATTAGTAGGTTTGGAACGAGTTTGGGAAATTTTACCATGAACCAGTGCAAGTACTCCAGGTGATCCTTATCATTTTAGAGAATCAGGAAACTTTTATCATTTTAGAGAATCAGGAAACTTTTAGCCCAGCTCCATTTCTTCAGAGGGGAAGAGAATGAATCCAAATGTCTTATGGCCAGTGAGTCAAATAAGATGTGTCATGGCACCTGACTTCCCTTTTTCTTCCTAACTTCATAGTGGCTTTCAACAATGATCTCAGTAAGAGGTCTAGATGGTTTCCACAAAAGACCAGACAAATCTGGTGAAAATATATGGAAAAAATAATAAAAAACATACAGATTTTTCATTTATAAAAATCTATATTAAAACGTGTTTTACAACACAATTCACTGTTTTCATGCCTATGTCACATCATTATGTAATAACAGCATTTATATATATGTATTTTAATATATATAAATATGTATTTATATATATTTAAGTATATTAAACATTTAAATGTTACATTTAATATATAAATAGCATATTTGTAATATATCATATATGATGATATATATTATAATTTAAATATGTTTATTTATTTATTTTAAAGATTTTTTTTTTTTATTTATTAGAGAGAGAGAGTACAAGCAGGGGGAGGAGCAGACAGAGGGAGGGGGAGAAGCCAGCTCCTTGATGAGCAGAGAACCCGATGCAGGGCTTGATCCCAGGACCCTTGAGATCATGACCTGAGCTAAAGGCAGATGCTTAGTCATTTGGGCCGCCCAGGAGCCCCTAAATATATTATATTTAAATAAATATATATTTTAATACAGGACATTTAGTTCAAAGTCAGACATCTGAGGCCCTCAGTGCTTGGATCCCCTAATAGTTTCCTGGGGATAATTTACATATGGGAGAGGGAGTGAAGGTATAAGAAAAAAACAGGTTGAGAGGTTGCAAAGTAGAGATTCCTCTTATCTTAGTTTGCCACAAAGAGTTCCACTTTTATATATTTTGTATGTCAGTCTTGAGCACACAATTTTATGTAAATAGTTTTATGACTGAAACCATCAGGAGCTATTGCACTGCAGCTAGATTAACCACACAGAGATGGGCATTTCAGTTTTCAATGGTTAAATCCAAGCTAATTTAACATCCTCATAAGTGAAGGTAAACAGTATCATCATATTCTCTCCAAACTAGACTACTTTAAGATAGGCTTTCTGTCGAAGGAAAATCTGAAATCAACCACAGAAATAATGAAAAACAATCTAATAATCTAGGTCACCTGCTCATCACTTTATCCTACCCTTAAACATGCTTAATACCCATCTCTTAGTGCCTTCAATTAAGTTTTGTGGGTTTGTTGGGTAGAGAAGAATGATGACACAGGGCGATTAGATTAACTATTTTCTTTAATCTGTGAAGCAAATAACTATCCTAAGAGGTACTGCGTGATAATGAGTTTTCTAAAGAAAAGTCCCTGGTGGTGTTTTACATTAGCCCAGTACAACTAAAGGACAGCCTCGGATGGGGGTTGGTAGTTGGCACAATGAGTCTATTCTGAATGCGAAGTCAAAACTTCACTGTTCAGCTAAATAGTCTTTATAACTGAAAATCAACTTTCTAAGAGATTGCACATTTTGAATATGTTTAAATGATAGCCTGAATACACCTATTTGGAACACACTTTTTCAGTTTCCTCATTCTTTTATTATTTTTATCTCCTCCTCCCCCTTAGGTCACCAAGGCTTGCTCTCAGTTATCTTTGAGCACCATAACAAAAGTTCTGTAAGAGAAGATTGACAGTGCGAAATACTGGTGACAGTTTTGGGGTTTCTAGTTGCTTTGTCAGATCTTACAGTGTCATCTTAAGCAATTATGTATTTTTTTCAGGCACAATGGTGGTTTTTAAAAGTCAAACTGATCAATGTGGACTTGGTTCTCTATATAAGATAAAGCTAGGTGGTTTCTGAGTAAGATCTTGTGCAGAGAACCAGCTTAGGACTTGGTTTCTGGCTATAAGCAACAGAAAATGACCCTGGTTAATTTAAGTCACAAAATAATTTGTTGAAACTATGTCACAGATGTTCATAGAATAGACTGTCATTTCTTCTTAGATTTCTTTTCTGAATATAAATGATCAGACCCAAGGCTAACAGAAAACTAAAAAGGGTACCAAACCCTTGTGTGCTGTTGATTGAATTTATTTCAAATAATCTGAAGAAAAAAAAAGTCTCATCTTTTTTTGTCACTTTTTGTCCAATAAACCTCAGGTGCTTATTGTGAATTACTTTTTACTTTATAAAATTAAAATTTGATGCATTAAACATTATTATTCTTTAATTTCTTTAATTCTCTAGTTCTTTAATTACCTTATCTCTAGAGAAGCATGGAATAATATTGATTGGATGAGTGCATACTTTTTTTCATAACTTTTGAATTACGCTGCCTTAAATAAACTGAAATATTATGCTGGAAGATAGATAGCTATAGAATTCAATTTAGTCCAATGGAATAAATTAAGTCCAATAGAATAAACCCTGACATGGGTCCAAGACAATGGCTCGCATCCACTATACTATGCTGCCTCCTCATCGGTGAGGGAAGGAGTAATTCCAAATTGGAAATGGTTGAATTCACATGAGAACTTGAAGAATAGAACAAATTTCAGGAGGCAGCTTGGCAGAGGGAAAAAGAACAAACCATTCGCCATAAGAATGTTTGGGAGGATGGCAAACAGTATGGCTGTAGCACGATTTTTCTTGAGGGATATAATTAGAGATACATCTGGAAACATTGAGACCAAATACAGGCGGCTTATATTCAAGTCACAAAGGAATTTTCTTGGAAGAATATCACGATTCTCACAGAATGGATAATAATGTTGTAACCAGGCTCAAAAATGGTCTAGAACCAAGAAAGCCTGAACAAAAGGAATCACCATGAAATATAAAAACAAAACACTGTCATTAAGAAGATCTTGGGGGTGCCTGGGTGGCTCAGTGGGTTGGGGCCTCTGCCTTTGGCTCGGGTCATGATCCCAGGGTCCTGGGATCCAGCCCCACATCGGGGCTTTCTGCTCAGCGGGGAGCCTGCTTCCTCCTTTCTCTCTGTCTGCCTCTCTGCCTACTTGTGATTTCTGTCAAATAAATAAATAAAATCTTTAAAAAAAAAAAAAAGAAGATCTTGGTATACTGGAGTTGTGCCTGCTGCTAACTTGATGTGGGTCACTGACCTACAAAGCCTGAGTGTAACACTTCTTCCTTTCTTTCTTTCCTTCTCTCTTTCTTCCTTCCTCCCTCCTTCCCTCCCTCCCTTTCTTCCTCCCTTTCTTCCTCTCTTTCGTTCTTTCTTTCTTTCTTTCTAAAGATTTTATTTATTTGACAGAGAGAGAGAGAGAGATCATAAGCAGGCAGAGAGGCAGGCAAAGAGAGGGGGAAGCAGGCTCCCCACTAAGCAGAGAGCCTGATGCGGGCTTGGTCCCAGGACCTGAGCTGAAGGCACAGGCTTAACCCTCTGAGCCACCCAGGCACCCTGAGTATAACATTTCTAAATAGATTTTGCTTTTTTTATGTCACTTGCTCAAGATTCCAAGTGGTGAGTAGAAACATCCGGTTAGCAGAATGTAGGTTACTCATATGTTTCACAGCTGCCAGAGGGAAGGAAGAGGCATCACTTCTCCATATATTCGATAGAGGAGACAGCATCCAACCTCCTGCTAAAACTCGCATAACGTGAGCTTTCTTCAAAATATGGTGGGCTCAACTAAGTTACTAAGTCTGATGCAGGGAGTGAAATCTATTAACCAGAGTTAGGCTTATCTAAGGAACATTAAAGAATAAGGAAACCATGGCACAGAACCTGGCTAGGAAATCATTGGTAAACTGGATTAATGAAAATGTGAAATCATGCAGTGCTGCTACTGAGGGGGTAATCTTAGTTTCACCTGCATATGGCACACCTAGGATGGCTCCACCCACCTTCTATAGAAACTAAAAGACAAAAAGAATGAAAGCTGCACTTCAGTAGGAGCACTGTTATACTTTCCATTAGTATTCCTGGAAATTTATTATACCTGATCCTTTATAATTCTAGATTTTCCTCTTGGATATCAATAAGATAGTCCATCTACATTGAGGAAAAAGTTTAGAAGAAAGGTACATGTTGAATTTTGTTCCTTTTGTCTTCTATCGATGTGGTATTCAAGGTCAATGTTTCCCTCAAACTAATAAGGAGGCATGGCTCTCACTGGAAACTTGCACCTTAAAAAGGTCAGCTCTCATTTTCAGGATGAAAAGAGTAAAGAATATAAGGAAAAGATCACCACACACAGAAAGTGGAGCACAAGTAGCAGTGACAAGCAAAGATTTACAAAGATGTTGCCACTAGTTCCTCCATGTTGACTAATTGAGTTGCTGCCACTATTTAAAAACACTGAGTAAAGCCAGTCAAATGCTTAGAACCCAACATGAGGCACGTCGGTTGGACTGGATTGACGTGGACTTTTAAGGGATTATAACCCATATTTTCATATGTCATTTTGGACTTCAAACTTCATTATGAATTTTGATCAATACATTTTTCCTATTACTCAAGAGTTGATATATTATTTAAACAATAAGAATAAGCCCTTGCATCTATAGTCTGACTTTCTAATTTATTTTTAGCTTCATTCTTTTCATTGCAACATTGATTTAAGACACATACAAAAAAATGAAGACAGTGAGACATCACAAAGGTGGTCCCATTTTGAAAATCTAGATCATTTATTTTAAATTTCATTCATTGAAGAGATCTTTTTTATACATGACCATGACACTGTTTATAAGCCATTTCATTCACTAGTTAATTTTAGGAGAGTTGTAGAAGAAATAGTACAACGATGGCTAAGAAATTTTATTTGGAAATCATTCCTATCTCACTAAAACTAGTATCTCCTGGTAGAGGGTAAAAGACATGTGTCCATATTGATGTTACCACATGTGAAAGATTCTGTATCTACAATAAGTAGTTTAAGCCCTGATACTAAGTATGGCATCATAATTATTAACCATTTGGTGATGTTTACCATAAACAATGAATTCTGGAACACTGAAAAGAAATTTAAAAAATAAAAAAAAGCACAAGTAATAGGGAAAATTAAATTTAATAATAAGTTTATAATTATGGAATATAAACCTATATGCTTAGCCTTCTACTTAATAAGAACTTTAATTGCATTATTTCATTTAAAAACCTTCATAATTATCATATGAAAAAGGTATTAGTGAAACAAAAGCATGGTAGTTTAAGTAACTTTTCCAAAGGTGTCCTAGCCAATAAATCCTGGTCTCCTCGACTTAGACTGTGCTCTTAACTGCTGCAGATATACAGTTTGGTCACTGCTACCTCAGACCCTGGACTACACTCATTGGGGGTACACTTGTTTAGGATGTCATTAATAGTTTTATGCAAGTTTTCTCATGTATTTCTCCTTATCCTGATCTCTGCAATGGCCATACTAAAAGGAGATACCCCTAGTTGCTTTAGTAAATGGCTTATTACTTATCCTATAATATAAATGGTTCTAACAATTTTTGATAAATTAAGCCTGGGAGTTCAACACATGTTTCAAAATAATGTTATTAGCGCAGGTCATGTGTTGTGTGGCGAATCTAGAGTACAGGCTGATTAAGCTACTTACAGAACTTGAGAACACATCTTTAATGTCATTGGAACTGCTGATTAGTGGCGAATCATTCTTTTATATAATGAAACTTGGGTTTCTGTGCAGGGCCAAGAGAATTTGAAAGGAGGTAATGGAAAAATCCAGCCTGCTCAAGGGCTTTAATGGCTTTATTTCTAACAAAATTGACAATTACATTCATTCCTACTTAAAGAAAAAAATAGGTCTTTTTTTTTAAAATCTGGGACTTTATAAAGGGCCTGATTTCTAACAAAAAAAGCACTAGATGTTTGATAATTTTCCAACTGGCTAACTATATTTTCCTGAGCTTACTCAGAACTTATTTCAAAAATCTTGAGAAACCTAGAAAAGAATATGTGCCAAAGAAGGCTTCGGTTCATCAGCTCAGTTGGTGACAAATAGAAAAGGAAAGGTAGATACAACATATTTACCACTTGCCTAAAATTGCCATCTGCCAAGAAGTGTTTTCCAAACTTGTTAATTGCTCATCCCATCTCTAAGCATTTTTGGTATGTACCTTTAAGACATGTAATTTTCAAATTTATTTATAAATTACTGATGTGTCCAATTTTATGTAAAATTTTGTTTATTATAGAACATGTATAAATAGAGAATATTATAAGAATGAGATAATAACGCTATTATGAATAATTATTTACTTAACTTTTAATTATACAAAAGTAAAAGGGCTTTTGGTTGTCACTATAAATAGCTTTGCTTGCTCAAGTTTAAAATGTTTGCTACTCAAACTGTCTACCTAACATACTAACTGATATAAAAGACAATGCATATACTTAGAATGACATTTTTAATTAATAGTGTTAGAGAAAAGTCCTGTTTCAATGGTCTTCTTGATGATTTCAGTTATTTGGCTGACACCTTGACACATATTAGTCATCACTGTTACTTCATAATATGACTAAGGAAGAGCTTATACAAGAAGTAGAAGAATTGTTTGCTCTACAGTTTTCTTATATTTTGCTTTTGTTTTCATTATTTGTATTATCTTCAATCTGCAGCTTCCTTGCAGGAAGCTTTTTAAGCCACAAGTCCATTTGGTGAGAATTAGTTTAGTTTAAACTAGACGAGTCTGTTTACCAGGCACACAAACACAAGTTCCTTATTATATGCAGAGAGAGAAGAGGTGAAATGTCACTTTCTAGACCCTGGCAGAGTGGTGCTCCCATCTTCCCTTAGGATGTCTTGTATTTGTGACTGTAACCTTATGACATAAGGACCTAGCAGGCACCATTGTCTATCCATTTTAATAAATATAAGGAAATATTTATAAGTCATCATTTCCTTATTTTTAAAGATAAAAAATAACTGAATTAAATTTCTGATATTCTCTTCTAGGACCCTAATAGGACTACTGTACAAGAGAACAGAGATCACTTTATATGATATGTATGGAGACCTAGGTTACCTGTAACACTAACATATGTAACAGGAGGCAGTGGTATAATACACCTGCTACAAACATGCACTTCCTAATGAGATGATTTGGCTTTGGACACTGGTTTCACCATTTGTAGGCTATATGACTTAGGACAAACTATTAACCTCTTGTCTTAATTTTTTCATCTGTTAAATGGGCTAATAGTACCAACTTCACACCGTTGTTCAGGGGATGAAATGACAGAATCATTAAAGCACTGAGCATGAGATCTGGCAATGTCAGATATGACAATTAATATTTATAAGGCTATGACTTATAAATGATTCTAGTTTTTCACATTTTGAGTCCTTTATTCTAGTTATGATTCTTGATTTTCAAAGGTCAACTTTTGAAGAACACATATTGGTATTCTTTGTTCTTTGAAAATGATAAATTATCATTTTATGACACACTCATATTTTTGTGTATTTGCTGATTATGAATATTTTAAACTAACAAACTGTGTACTACCGATCAACTAACAATACAGCTTAATCGGATCACCATTAAGCTCTGGTTAAGCAATTATTAAAGTGTCTTATTGCTTCTTGACCTTTCAAAGTCATTAAAATTAGTAGAGAATTGAAAGATACTATTGATGAGAATATAATTCTCTTTAGGTTAATACCACCAAGATCAAGAGAAAAAATAAGGGTGTGAAGTGTGGTGAATCTTTATAGCTAGCATGTAGGACCCCTCCATAGAGATGCATATGATTTGAATTTCCCTTTTTCTCATTTTTCCTACTTATTTTATTTTACTAAATTTACTTATGTTTGTGGGCCCTATTAAATTTCTTTAAAAGGAATACAAAACATTGCATACAAAAATATAAGTATTGCCTAATTCCTTGTGGACTAAGACCTATGAAATCATTTTTCAATATGACTTAAGGTCTAAGATGTAAATGATTAATCAGTTAAGAAATATGTGTAAAGTATTTTATTATTTGTAATAGCAAAAGATTATTATTGGCCTAAATATCTGTCTAGAGGGGAATAGTTAAGTGAATTATGGTGAGAATTCACCCGACTGAATTATGTGAAAATTCACCCAACTGAATAAAGCAACACAGTAGTTCTTTTATGAGAAGAGCAAATAATTTCCAAGAAATATAGGTGTTAAAATGGCAGACTATAGAACATATAATATATAACCATATATTTTTTACATATATATGAAAGAATATGTATTATATTATTTAATATTAATATAATTAAGAATATAATATAATTGATCATATATTAATCATATATTATTATATATTATATATCATATATGTGAAAAAACATATATGAAAAAAGTATATTTGTTTGTTCATGTACAAACACTCTTTGGAAGGGAATGCAAGAAACAGGCAATGTTAGGTACATAAGGAGAGGTGACCCATGGGGTTAACAGGCAAGACTCAGGAAAGAAGGATGAGGGAGGAAGGAAGAGTTGTTCCAGGGTCTGTTTTGCACCTTGTGAATATGGAATCATGTGAATGTAGGATCCACTGAAAACAAATAAAATTAAAAGTGAAGGAGTAGGCCAGTTGGAAGAGGAAGAAGAGGGGAAGAATAAAAGAAGTGAGTGGAAAAGTTGTTTCCACAATCATGGTTGGGGAATGAAGGTAACCAAGTGGATAATGAGGTTGAATAATAATATTATTCAGCCTCCTTATCAGGTTCATCTGGCCATGTATATATGTATGTATGTAGATTTTGTTATTTCTCCTTAAGTTTTTTTCAATGCCAGTGGAAATACTTGAGGTTATTAAAAATGCTGTGCACAACACAAAGTTCATAAAAATGAACAAAGAAAAATTATGGCCACATGTGCCCAAATAAGGAAGATCATGCCCTATAATACTCAAAAGCTATTTTTATCTGGAATTCAAATAAACAACCAAAAAACTCAAAAATTCTTCCCCAAACTTAAAAATACTCATTTTCAAACAAATCTGAGGCTCAGAAATGTTGACTCATCCAAGGTCATAGCTAGTGAGTGGGGAACCTGGAAACGGACCCAGGTAGTCTGATTCCAATGTCCGTACTGCTCACCACTATGCTGGAGAATGAGGATCTGATATCTGTTTCATAAAATTAGTACAGGATTAAAAACAATTAGCATATAAATATAAAGAGCATACCACTGGATTTGGCTTACTGTAGATAATTCATACACTGGAGTTTTCGTTATGGAAGAGGCAATAGAGAGAGTATGAATTTTGCAGTCAAATGGGTCTGTATTTGGAGTTAGCTCTGCCACTTAGTAGCTGCCTCACTTTGTACAAATTCCTTAACCTATCTCTTCTGCAATTTATAAGATAATTAATCCTATAGGCTGAATTGAGGAAAGTTTAAGAGAAGATAAATTACAAAGATTGACTAGTAAGTACAAAAATTATAGATGGTATTATAGTTATTATTAATGCTATTACCAAAAGTTGATATAATCGAAATGTACTGCATTTTTTATTATTTTTATGTACAAAGTGTTTTTGAATTATATTAATCATTTAATTTCAAGAATCTTTTAAAAAATCAGTAATTAAATTGCATGTTTTGGGATCAGATCAGATCATACAGCTTCTGCATATAATATGATATAATTCATACTCATAACAAATTTCTCAGACATTAAAAAATCCAAAAGTAAATTTTGAATCTTTAAAGAACGCATTTTTTTTTAAAAGATTTTATTTATTTATTTGTCAGAGAGAGAGAGAGAGAGCGAACGAGCACAGGCAGACAGAGAGGCAGACAGAGGCAGAGAGGGAAGCAGGCTCCCCGCCGAGCAAGGAACCCAATGTGGGACTCGATCCCGGGACGCTGGGATCATGACCTGAGCCAAAGGCAGCCGCTTAACCAACTGAGCCACCCAGGCGTCCCAAAGAACGCATATTTTTATTCATTTATTCAATATATTTTGAGTGTCTCTGTGTACCAGGCACAGCATTGAACAATAAGCCAAAATTCTCTATCTTTTGTGGAATTTAACATCTATAGGAGGGAGAGAGCCTATAAACAAAGAAATATATTAGAGAGTGATGAGTGGCAGTGGGGAAAAATAAAACAGTGAAGAGGAATAAGATATGAGGAGAGGGAGGGATTATTGACATTTTCAAAGGGTTAGGAAATGTCTCACTGAAAAACTGATACTTGAATACAGACTTGAAGTTGAAGAAACAAGACCTGTGAGGGTCTGGGGACAAAGTGCTCCAGGCACAGGGAAAGGTAAGTGCCAAGGGCTCAGGCTGGCAAAATGGGGAACCTTAATGTGGCCAGAATGGCTGGAAGAGAGTGATCAAGGGAACAGAGTGGAAGATAAGGCAGAAATATAACAATTAGGTGCAGGCTCTTGAACACCATTGTAAGCATCTGGCTTCTAATTCAAATTAAGTTGAATGCCCCAAGTGGGCTCTGAGTAGAGGTATGACATAATCTAACCTTAACACCATCACTGTGGTAGCTGTGTTGAGACTTAAAGAAATAGTGAGACTACGTAGGAGTATTTTGCAATCACCTGGAAGACAGACAGGAGAGTTGGTTCCCATTTGATAGCTGTCAAGACTATGAAAAAGATCTAAGGGTGGATATATTTTTGAAGCAGAGACAATACAATTTACTAATGATTGGTGTGGAATGTGAGATTAAAAAATGGATGAGCAGGTTTGAGGGGAGAGGATCAAAATCAGTTTTAACATTACATTCGAGAGGCCTATTAGACATCCAAGGAAGTAGGCCGATTTGGCAGTTGGTTATAAGTGTCTGGAGCGGTCCCAGGGGAGATATAAATGTGTTAAACATAGTTCAACACTGGATATATTACATTTTAATCCCATGTAAATTGCTCACCCAGTCAGATGAATGTATGGCAGAGCAACTCTTCTTTAAATAGAATGGTCAATTAAATAGAAATTTGACTCTCCAGTGAATTTGGATAAATCATGAGACCAGCAACAGGGAACTCGCAAAAATATCTGGGCATCACCAGATTATCACATTAATGTATGTATTAAATTGAGCTAACATTTGAGAATAAGATTCTGGTGTTTTATTTTTGTTTGTATGAAAGCCTTAGAATGAGTAAAAAAAGATACTATGGGGGTGGCTCCGGAATAACAAAGTGAAGACACTGGCAGTCAACCAAATGTTGAAGAAAAATCCTTCAGTTCCAATTAAAATTGACAAAATCCAGTAGTAGCAACCAAACTCAGATAATAGTATGATTAGTATTTATCAGGTTAGTAATATACTGATGTATCAAAATGAAGTCTATTTCAGCACTTTGGTGTGTGGTGTGCATATATGTCATTACACAAGGTACTGTGCTCAAAGCAAAAGATTTCTTTGTGATGTTGCAGTTGTCTCATTCCATGTAGTTCAACTAAATCCATTAAGTACATAGTAGCTCTTATCTCCATGCAACTGCTAGTCATGTATTTCTAGTGACTAGAAGACCTCTCCCCTAGACAACTCTGCTTCTCATAATTCCATCCATCTTCAGAGTTCTTGTTCATGAGTTCTTTTCAAAACTTTCTGAAGCCAGGTGATATCCTCACCCTCTCTATAACCTTTGAGCTTTTTTAACTGCCCTGTTTGGAGCACCTAGACTGGTGGTTAGCAGAGATAACACACTCAAAAAACATTAATTGAATGTGTGACTGAATAAATGACTTAAAGAAAAAGAGCACATTCTGCATTTTTTTTTGCAATTAACAATGAATATTTTCATATGAAACACTGAGAAGTTCTGCAGGAAGGACATCCATTTAATTTACCTTTCCCAAGCTTATTTAGCCTCCTCATCCTTTCCTCTCCTAACCTACTTATATAGAACACTTTCTGGGAAGTATGCTTTGGGGAATGCAAAAACAGGAGATGGACTACTAATGCACTAGAAGATTTCAGATTTAAAAAATATTGGCCACTTTGTAATTTTAAAGTTCAATCAGAATAGCAATAGCCCAGGTTTTTTGTTACACTCTGTATATCCTCATGAAAATATTTATAAACTCTAAACATCGATGCCTCCTTCTTTATGGACATGATGCATTAGGGGTGTAAGATAAGAAAAAAACCACATTTCTCTGTACTGTGTTAGGAGTAAATTCCTAGTATGTTAAATCACTGGTCATTAGAAGCGATTAAAGGAAGCCAAATAAGAATTGATTTGGAGTTATATGACCAAAGCAAGGCAATCCCTGCAAACTCTCATTCTATCTCATTCATATCTATATATATAGATATACAATTATATCTATAGTGTACAGGCAGCAGAAATTGAAGATGTTTCAAGATGACCATGATTCATTACTTTTTGCTTTTTAAGTAAGATTTTCTTGCTAAGTACTCAAACTAAAAGTTTGAGTTGCTCTGTTCTGCAACTGAAAAAAAAATTAAAGAGTTGAGGGGGGAGGAAATGAAAAAGAAAGAAGAAATAAAAGATTTACCATAGTTTTCAATGTCTATATTCCTATAGAGTAGGGATCAGCAAACTTTTTCTACGAAGGGCCAGATAATAAATACTTTGGACTTTGTGGGCCTACGGTCTCTGTTGCAACTATTTGAGTTTGCCATTGTAGCCTGAAAATAGCCAGGGCCCTGGAGGATGGACGTAAAAGTGTTCCTGTAAAATATTACCTCTGCAAACAGGCAGTGGGATGGATTTGGTCCAGAATAATAGTTTTCCTGACCTTTGCTATTCAGGACAAAACTCCCCACTCCATAGCTCTAATCATGTGTGACAGAGCATGTGACCTCTAGTATTTTGAGATTTAAGAGGCTCCTCAAAATCAAATATCTTCTTACCTTTGGTTAATCTCAGTGCTCTAAGTTCTCATTACAATCTCATTTTTGTAGCCATTTCTTTTGGTTCCTTTGCACAAAGACTTTTCTTAAGCACAGTAACAGCACAGTAACTCAGTAACTCATTTATTCATTCATAGGTGGAGATCATTAGTAGATGGACTTTAGATAAGTTTTATTTGGGGAGTTGTTGAAACAGTGAGGCAGTGAGAGGACAGCTGAGGGACATGCAGGCCCCTCTGGAAATTTCAGGTTACTTGGGGAAGAACCAAGTAAGGGAAGGAGACAGGAACAAAGCAGAGATGGGGCTTACTAGAATTAGATCTCACTTTTTCAGTCTCCCTAAGGCTATTCTTGGTCTTCCTATAGAATGTGGTTTTTTCAGCTCAGTTCTATTTCTCTACACAGAAATATAGGGTTTGTGGAATAGAATAGGAATGGAATAGGGTTTGTGAGGTATGTTTGGGGGAGGAGAGTTGAGAGAGAATAGGAACTGATGCTCCTTTGTGGCACATGGGGGCTTTTTTCTTATTGCTTCCTACATGGAGATCACAAAGTAAATGTTTGGAGCTTTGAATTATGGCACCTGCGCTTCTAAGGAGGTGAAAATTTCTCATTTCCCCCAGCTCTCTTCTAGCCTTTCATCTCTTGATATAGTCCCATTTTATTGCTTTCTTTTCAGTTCCTTCTCTTCTCTCTTAATGACCAAGGTGACAGAGGATGGAAAAAAGAGGGAGAAGAGGGTGGTAGGTTGATAGGCTGGAGAAGCTGAAAGAGAGCAGCAAGAAACAGGACAATTCTGATTTTCTTATTCTCATCTCAACCTCTGACCTGACGTGAAACATAATGACTGCCGCAGAATTAAACAAGTTTACTTTAAAATATCTTAAAAAGGACTATCTTAAGCATCAAAAAATATTATTTTTGGTTTATTTAATTTGAAGAAACGAAAGGAACACTCCAATGGAAACCTAGCACTAATTTTTAATGTACATTCCTGTAATTTTTTAAAAGATTTTATTTATGTATTTGACAGAGGGAGATCACAAGTAGGCAGAGAGGCAGGTGGGGGTTGGGGGGGCAGAAATCAGGCTCCCCTCTGAGCAGAGAGCCCAATAGAGGACTCAGTCCCAAGACCCTGAGGTCACAACCTGAGCCAAAGGCAGCGGCCCAACCCACTGAGCCACCCAGGTGTCCCATTCCTTTAATTTTTAATTTGACTTTAATATGTATAAATAGATGTGAAAAATATGTCTATGCTTTATCATGGATAGTTTTCAACTTCTCAATCATTAACTTCATTATTACACACTGGAATTTGCAAGTTTTCTTTTTAAAGCTAGTGTCTTTTGTGATCAAAGTAAACTAAGTATACACCCCCCATGAACCATGTATGTTAATAAGTACAAGATTCTTATACAAAATTTATATCATAACATTTCAAATTTATCTTGCCTGACCAGTGAAAACATAGGATGCTTAGTTAATAAAATATCCTATAAGAAAATAAGTGTCATTTATTTTTGAAAATGATCTAACTTTATGGAACATAATCATATATTTATAAATACTTGGAAAATAAATTTCTTTACTTGGCACTTCATATAGAAAATGCATTTCCATGAATATGAGTATTATTTATAATATAAACAAAACATGAAACATTAATTTAGGATGCCAATGAAAATATGATTTATAATTCTAATTTTTCTTACTCTCAGTTTTCTTGATTGGTCTGTCATGGCCTCCAAGTTACAAATATCTAGAACCAGAAAATGTGGCCCAGCACATTAGTCCAGATTTTCATCCACCACAAATCCCTTTTCATTTGCTTGCATATATTTCTGTTTTACTTTTAATATTTTTCTCCAGGTTGAATTTTGGACATTCCCCTCCCTACTTTTACACAATGTGACACTTAGTAATGAGCTAAAGGAATCCATGTACTAAATGCAGTAACAGATCCAAGTTAGCTACCTTCTAATGCCCTTGACCTGGCTGATGTGATCTGAAGAAATGTGTTTTTGTTTCTTGTACAGTTTTCCTCCAGCAACTTAGAGGGTAGGTAGCACCACTGAACTTATAAGATGAGAGACTTCACTTTCCCTTCAAAAGGCAAAGAATTTGGAAGTGCATAGAAAGGACTTAAATAGGTCATCTTGTCCTTTTTTTTTTTTTTTAATTTATTTGATAGACAGAGATCACAAGTAGGCAGAGAAGCAGGCAGAGAGAGAGGAGGAAGCAGGCTCCCCACTGAGCAGAGAGCCAGATTCGGGGCTCAATCCCAGGACCCTGAGATCATGACCTGAGCCGAAGGCAGAGGCTTAACCCACTGAGCCACCCAAGTGCCCCCGTCTTGTCCTTTCTATGTCCTAATGACGCATGAAGTAAATCATCAGATGAATCCCCAAAGTTACTTTTCTTCAAGAAAACAATCCAAAAACTGCTAGATCTGTGTATATTTAAAGAAAAAAAAAAAAGACAGTGAGGCAGTAAATATGAAATGACCCTATGAAGTCTGTTACATCTTCTAATCTGGTCTTACTAGCCAGACCCCAAGAGTCTCAACAAACAGGCCATGAACATGCTCCTCTAATGACCTGATTCACCACTGTCAGCAAAGGTGACATTGAAATCATAACAGCATTTCCATATTCTAAGACCAGTGGTGGAAAAAGATCTCCTTCTCTTCCACAGTGATCTATCTGAATGTGTAATAATTTTTCATCAGTATCAGGCTGTGAGCATTCCTACTGTCATAACATTTCTACTGCCCATAGTACTCACCTAGTTGTTCTCACCTGATTACTCAAGGCTCTTACTCCTCTTTTTTTCTTTTTTTGAAGGTTGTGGTTGGACAGTCTCCATATTTTTTTTAAGATTTTATTTATTTATTTGACAGAGAGAGATCACACGTAGACAGAGAGGCAGGCAGAGAGAGAGAGAGAGAGGAGGAAGCAGGCTTGATGCTGAGTAGAGAGTCTGGTGCAGGACTCGATCCCAGGACCCTGAGATCATGACCTGAGCCAAAGGCAGAGGCTAAACCCACTGAGCCACCCAGGCACCCTAAGCTCTTACTATTCTGAGGCCTCACAAATCCAACCTTATTCATGAGATTACTCTGAAATAGCTTTTAATTTCTCAGTCTTCTAGAACATTTACTGCAACATATGCGCTAGTACTTAAAAATATTAAGGATTTTTGTCTAAACATTTCACCAGTATAAATCTCAACTTTCCAACAAGTAGAAATTGCATTTGATTTCAAGTTTTATCTTGAAACACATATGTATTTTGAAGTAGATTATTTTAGTGGTTAACACATAATGTTCTAAACAGACATTTTAAAGGGGGGAAAAGGAGGAGGAAATTTTCTTACCAATGGCTTTTTGTTCTAATATCTTTATAAGCATTTGGTATGAGATAGATCCAGATGACTAACATGAGGAAAGATCATTGAATTTAGAGGATGCTATGCAAAGATGAAAATACTACAGAATTCTCAGACCTGCTTCCTGTTTCACAGTTTGTCTGTTTCTGCAAATGGGTAGGGTTTTTTTCCCCCCTTCTTTGTTCCTGAGGTTTGATTTGTATTGTTTGAATCTTTGTAATTTAACACACTGACATTTTGAACATTGATAACTTTATAAAGAGAGTTAGATTTACTTTTAACTGAAACCAAATTTATAGTTTTCACTCCAAAATCTCACTAAAATGATTGATCATAAAACATTTAGTGGTGTACCCATCTCTATTATGGAGAGAAATATTTTGGAAAGCAATATGTTCATAGATCCTTCCATTAAAATACAATCAATGGCTTGACCTCTCAGGTTTCCAACTTGTAGGTTCTGGGAACAAAGTATTTCTAGGAATGCTTAAATTTAATAAGTGTACTTTCAGGTTTGCTAAAAGCTAAGCCCTGAGTTTACAGAGATATCAATCTACTGCACAAAGAATTGATCTCACAAGAGTTGTTGCCATTCTTCCATGAGAAGCAAATTCTTTCCTGGAAATAAGCATGTGCTCGTCACCAGAGAGAAAAATAAAAGTTGGTAAAACCGCTATGCCAATCATCTCTCTCTCTCTCCATTCATTTGGCATTTGAGAGGATTCATGTTTTTCACCCACAGGATGTAAATATACTTAGCTGGATTCTGTAATCTGCATAGAGGAATAAGATATCATATCTGGCATGAAAGAACTTCCCATTTAAAATACAGGATTAAGTTCATTCACTTTCGAATATTTATTGGGAACCTACTAAACTCAAGGCTAGGTCAGACATGTTGAAGATGCCATGTTGAACAAGAGGGATACAATCTTGTCCTGTCTGAATTTAAGGTTTATTTTAGAGGATGTCAGTAAAACCTGAAGGGCAAAAAGCAACTCATCATGCAAAAATATTTGGGGAGGACATTGCTGCAAAGAAACAGTAAGGGTAGGAATATAAGATACCCTCTAGAGTAGGTCTAAGGTAGGGAGGAGTGCAGTGTGTTTGAACAACAGAAAGAAATCAGTGTGGCCTGAACATATAGAACAATAAAGAAGGTGTATTCTGCTTAGACTGTAGTGGGTAAACAAAGGATGAGGAGAGGATACTGGGGACAGACAGGAAAGCTTTCATTGTAGAAAGTTCATAAAGTAAAACATCATTAAATGAAAGGTAAGTAGAAGTCCGGAGGATAAAAGAAGGGAGAGTCCATTCAAATAGAAGACATTGCTAGACCCAGGCAGAAAAACATGAGACAGCAAGGTACACCTTGGAAAATGTGAGTTCGTCTATATGACTAAAGTATAGAGTGGTGACAAGAGTAATAGAGCAAGCAGCAAAGAAAGGACAAAAGGCATATCAGTTGGGATTGCTAATGGCTGTAAATAACATGAACATAAACACCAGTAGCTTAAATACTTAGGAATTTAGTTTTCTGACAAGAAGTTTTGTGGTAAGTGCTTACCAACCTTGATCTAGAAACTTCATTATATCAAAGCTGAAGGCCAGCCTCTAGGCCATCCCAACATGGCTTCTGCGGCTCTGACCATGTCATTCCAACTATGTGTTAAATGCGGGGACCAAGGGGTTGAATGGCACAGGAAAAAAAAAAAAAAGCAAACTTTTCCTCTTAGACTAATTCTTTCTTATCAGGGAAAAAAATTCTTTCCCAGAAACACTCCAGAAAATTCCCCCTATGTTGAGCTATCATGCCCATCTTAGATGAGAAATTCAGTTTTCTTAGGATCAAAGAATCTCAGCTGGAAAGTCAAGATTTTCTGAGCACAGAAGAGAGGAGAAATGCCTACAATGGGTGGCGACCTTAGGGTCTGCCAGAGGCAGAGCTGAGGATAGAGGCCCTTAGATTTCCTTGTGCTAAGCAATAGGTCTCCCTCTGTGGGTGACGGGCCTCTAGCTGAAACCTCAGTTTATGAGAGCATCATGGCCAGCATATTTTTTTGTTCCCTTACATTTCCCATTTAAAACATTTTGCTGTCATTTGTACATGGCTTCATTGTTTCCCTTGGTTGGCCCTCTATCTCTTGGCTTGATGGATGAAATAAATATTGTCTAATTTTTATTGGTTTTTAAGCTAATCCATTCAAATCAGATAAACACTATCCACCAGAGCTTGAGTTCTTTGTAAGCAGTTTTACTAGATCACTTTCTAATAGACTTTCCTCTTGGGCCACAAATGTAGACACAAATATCCCTTATGCTACGTTATTAATCATTATGCAAACAATGAATCATAGATTTTTTTTTCTTTCAGGAAAAGTAAAAATGACTCTCCTAGGAGAACACAGAAAATATAAAGATTGATACCTTATTTTGCTTTCAAAAGCAAAATACCTAGTGACCTACATTTCTTATTCAACTAGGAAAAAGATAAAGGCTAACAAGTTCACTCATGATGAAAATCATTTCCTGCATTTCATTAGCTTTGCTCTTTTATGCTACATTAAGTGAAGGAGTCTAAATAAATTCCTATTTGCTCAAAAAGATCCCTCAATTTATGCTACAGGCAATTTAGTTTAGGGTTTGCTTCTTCTGCCCTAAGAGAGAAGAAAAAAAAAGTGACAAATTCTTATTACAAACATCCAGCTACAATTGAACGAAGCCTATTTACTATTTGTGGCAGTTAGGAGTATGACTTTTTTCAAGTATGGACTACAGAAGGACAGTATGCTGCATAGATGACACCCATTTATGGATCCACAAGCAACAGCTGAGTAATGCCCACTCTGAAATTCTGGCTCATGGAAACTACAGGAAATGGCTTGGCAACAGCGGAAGCCTGTAACTTGCCAGTTTAGCTCCTTCACAATGGAGATTCTACCAAAGATTTCTGGATTCCTCTCTAGTGACCCCTCACCCAGAACATCCACATAATAGGAATTTTTTTTAACTTGTTCAACATGAGGACTTTTTCCTCAGATACCTAGATAACATTAATGTTCATTTAGTCTCTTCAGTTAAGAAAACACAGAATGATAAATGTGAAGATTTGACTGTGATGATCTCCTCTTCCTCCCAAACACCACAAAAAAATGGCTTAAAAATGAAAAATATTTTAGCTAATGAGGCAAAAGAGAAAAACAAAATATGACTTCAGAAAATCATTAAATTTTTGGAAAGTAGAATGAGGTGGAGGAGGGATAATGGACATAGCAGAACAAAGAGTGTCAAAAGCTAATTGACCACACAAGGGGGTTCTGATGGAAAATGGGCTCCTTTACCTCACAAGTCCCCCGAGTCTCTTGGTGGGAAAGCAAGTGTGGAGAGTGGAAAGACTGACCACTCAGAGACTGAGGTCTCTTAACTCCTCCAAAAAAAGCACACTAAAAAAAAAAAAAAAAAAAGTTTAGTCTCTGGAGAAGTTTTCTCAGGAATCAGGGGATATAGACACATAAAAGTTTAAGGGAGAAAACAGAAAGATTAATCTGGTCTGCAAACATCCCCCACTCTCTACTCAGAGCCCCTTTCCTCTGCTCTGCTTTCTGAATAATTTTTGCTATATGTTTGCCTGGCAGAAAATTGAAAGATAGCCTGTGGAAAAAAATTGAAAAGCCTGAGATAAAACATCTCTAGATGTTTATGAATTGCCCAAAGACATGTAAGAGTTTATTCTAAGTGTAGTCAACTAGTTGAATACTGTCCCCTGCCCCCAGGCCTCTCTCCTACCACTCAGAAATCCTTACAAGCTTTTTTGCATTTTGATCATATATATGTTTACTGAGGGAATAATATACATAAGACATCCTTTCCCATGACAAAAACAAACAAACAAAATGTTTCTAAAAATAGGTCCCACTTAAAACAGATAAGTAGATTAAATAATATCACCTCCATAAAATAAGAACAGAAAACTATTTTTAAAAGGCAAGCAGAAAAAAAAGAAATTGGAAATTAAATTACAGTACAATTACAAGTCAAGAAAATCAATAAAGTAGCCAAAAGAACAGAGATGGAAAATAATAATAAAGAGACTAGAAAATTAGAGGATTATTTTAGGTGGTTCAATATCCAACTAGCAGAAATTATAGAGAAAGAAGAAAAAAGGAAAGGAAATGGCCAAATAAATAAAACAAAAAATATCTCTCAGACTTTTAGTTGAAAGAGCACATTGAACACTCAGTAAAATTCATGACATAAAATAGCCACACAAAGGCATAGTATTATGAAGTTTCAGAACACCTGGGATTAAACCGTAGAATTTGAAACACTCAAAAAAAAATATTCATCAGACTAGTAACATTAAAATCCAAAAGACAGAGAATAAGGATATTAAAAATTCTGATAAAAATATTTTCAGCCTCTAATTTTATATCCAGTAAAGCTATCAGTCATGTGAGAATTGGATAAAGGCATTTTTTGATATGCAATAATTTAAAAACTTGTCTCTCCTAACTCCTTTTCCAGGTAACTACTGAGGTTTATCATTCATAAAAAATAAGATAGTAAAGCAGGACAGAGAAAGAAGGGATTCAGGGAACAATGTCTTCATCAGAGAAAAGGAGAAAGTAAAATTTTGGCATGACTATTATGTGTTAAGCCAAAAAACTATTAGTTTATATTAAAGCAAGAAATAGATATTTGTAAAAGACAGATCAACTGTTAAAATAAGCAAACAAAATAAAAATGAAATGCCAGGGGATTGACGGATGATGTGAAATATTTAATCCTTTGGAAAAGTACTACCTGGCGGTTGACAAATGTGTTAGAGCATTTGCAAAAAATAATCAGTGGTAACTACATCAAAAGGCAAATTGTTTTAAATATAATGCAGTAGTAAATTACCTTTAATATAAAAAGTCATATAAGAATGAAAACCTAATAAACACACACTACTGTTTCAGCAGTGAATACTATTTATTTATTATCATGGTGTGAATGTTTCCTCCAAAATGCATATATTGAAGTCCCAATGCCCAATAGGATGGTATTAGGAGATAGAGCCTCAGGGAGGTTTTAGGCCATGAGGGTGGAGCCATCATGAATGCAATTAATGTCCTTACAGAAGAGGCCAGAGATCCCTCACCTTTCCACCCCATAAGGACGCAGTGAGAAGCTAGCAGTGTGCAACCCCAAAGAGAGCTTCACCAGAACCCAATAATGCCAAAGTCTTGGACTTCTGGCCTCCAGTATTGTGAGAAATGAATTCTGTCATTTATAAGCTACCCAGTCTGTGGTATTCCATGATAGCAGTCCAAACAAAGACATAAAATGAAAATAATGTAAAGGCTGGCCACTGCTTCGTCATAGATGGGAAAAAGGAAGAGTAAGGTTGGTTAAGAGAACCAGATTCTGAATTACACTCAATACCTCAAAATCCCTCAATTTTTAAAACCCCTCTGTTTGGTACGATACTTCTATTCCCAACAGTGTTTGGAGACCCTCTATTAAATGTCTCCAAGTTCTGCTGGAATTTTGCCCTACTATACAGAGGGAGGGAGAATTCCAGAGTCTGCCAGTTTCTTAAGCAGACCTCCACCCAGTTCTTCCATTTTTAGAACTATATGCCTGCTATTTTTGGAGGTATATGGTGTGGTGAGTTGCTGAGATCTGGGGCAGGGGGAAAGGGTGAATCTGAAGATAACACTGGGGCATTGTTCTGTGAGCTTAGGTTCCAGCTCTATTGTGAACACCATGTCAGATACTCTTTAGTCACCTTTCAAATTTTTAAAATTCTGTGCCATCATCTACAGTTTGATCTTACATGTTCTTTTATGTTGATATCCTTTCTAACTTTGAAATAATTGTAGATTAATAGGAAGTTGTAAAGAAATGGACAGGGAAGTCCTATGCAGCCTCCTCCAATGTTAACATTTTACAGTGTTAACTATAATGCAATATCTAAACCAAGAAATTGACATTGGCACAAATCATAGAGCTTATTCAGAATGAACTCTTATACATGCATTTGTGTGTCTATGCAAGTTATTACATATATAGGCTTGTGTAACAATTACCACAATCAAAATGCCGCTGTACCATAACAAGACTCTCTCATGCTACATCTTATAGCCACATCCATCCCTTCTTGCTCCTAAACTGTAACACTAACCTGCTATCCACCTCCATAATTATGTTATTTCACAACTGTTATATAAATGGAAGCATCAGTATGTATCCTTTGGAGATTGGCTTTTTCACTTAGCATAATTTCCTTGAGGTTCATCTAAGGTGTTGCATGTATTAATAGTTCATTCCTTTTTATTGCTGAGTAGTATTTTGTGTTATGAATGTAACCACAGACTGTTTAACCATTCATCCATTCACAGAACATTTAAGTAGTTTCCAGATTTTAGCAATTATTAGTAAAGCTGCTATCAATATTTGTGTACAAATTCCTGTGTGAAAATAAATTCTCACTTCTCTGCAATAAGTGACCAAGAGTGCAGTTGCTGGGTCATATGGTAATTCCATTATTAGGCTTAAAGGAAACTGTCAAACTATTTTACAAAATGGCTGTACTATTGTACCTTCATACAAGCAATATATGAGCAATTCAATTTCTATGAATTCTCACCAGGATTTGGCATTGTCACTACTTTTTTTCATTTAGCCATTGTGGTAAGTGTGTGACATTTCATCACGGTTTTAACGTGCATTTCTCTAATTGTTAATAATGCCAAATATGTTTGTGTGTGTTTGTCTCCTGTATATTCTCTTTGATGAAATGTCTCTGTGTGGCATTTTGCCAATTGAATGCTTGTTTTTGTTATTTTTTATTGAAGTATAATTAACATGAAGTGTTATGCTAGTTTTAGGTGTACAATATGATTCAGCAATTATGTGCATTACTCAGTACTCATCATGAGAAGTGCCTGTTTCTTGGTTTTTGGGTTTTGGATTTTTTTTTTTAAAGATTTTATTTTTTATTTACTTGACAGAGATCACAAGTTGGCAGAGAGGCAGGAAGAGAGAGAGAGGAGGAAGCAGGCTCCCCGTGGAGCAAAGAGCCCGATGTGGGGCTTGATCCCAGGACCCTGGGATCATGACCCAAGCTGAAGGCAGAGGCTTTAACCCACTGAGCCACCCAGGTGCCCAGGGTTTTGAATTTTTTTTTTATGTTGAATGTGGAGAGCTCTTTATATATTCTAGATACTAACTCTTTGTTGACTAAGTGATTCACAAATATTTTTTCCAGTATGTATTTTGTCTTTCATCCTCATAGCAGAATCTTCTGCAGAGCACAAGTTTTCCATTTTGAAGAGGTCTTGTATATGTTTTTTCCATTTATGGATCATGCTTTTGGTGTCAAGTCTGAGAAATCATTGCCAGTCCCCCCAAATTGTGTAGTTTTTCTTCCTATGCTCTTTTCTAGAAGTTATAGAGTTTCATGTTTTACATTAAAGCTCATGATCCATTCTGAGTTAAATTTTGTGGGAAATGTTAGGTCAAGATTACTACTTTATTTCCTAATGGCTGTCCAATTGCCCCCAAACCATTCACTGAAAAAGGCTATCTCTCTTTCATTGAATTGCTTTTGCTCCTTTGTCAAAAATTAGTTGAGTCTATTTATGTGGATCTCTTTGTGGGTTTTCCATTAATCTATGTGTCTGTCTCTCCGTCAGTGTAGCCCTGCCTTAGTTCCTGTGTAAATGCTTTATTAACATCTCATTTTTGTTTTTTGGCAGGAATCCAGGAAATAAATGCATATGTTTGATCTGTTACTTTTTACTAAAAAATACTTTTTAAATATCTTTTTTGGGGGAGAGGAGTCAAGATGGCGGAGAAGTAGCAGGCTGAGACGACATCAGGCAGCAGGAGATCAGCTAGATAGCTTATCAAACCATTCCGAACACCTACAAATCCAACAGGAGATCAAAGAGAAGAAGAGCAACAATTCTAGAAACAGAAAATCGACCACTTTCTAAAAGGTAGGACCAGCGGAGAAGTGAATCCAACCCGACAGGAAGATAGACCCCGGGGGGAGGGGCCAGCTCCCGGCAAGCGGCGGAACAATGGAACACAAAATCAGGACTTTTAAAAGTCTGCTCCATGGAGGGACATCACTCCAGAGGCTAAACTGGGGTGAAGACCTCGCGGGGACAGCATGGACTCAGGTCCCGTGGGGTCACAGAAGGATTGGGGGTTTCTGAGTGTCGCAGAGCTCACAGGTGTTAGAGCAGGGAAGCCAGCTGCAGAGACAGAGCCGAGGAGTGAACTCTCGACTCGGGGTTACCTAGAACCATAATCTGTGACACGGGCCAGTGTTCTGTGCGAGGGGTCCCCACAAGATCCGGGGAGACTCTGACCTGGGAGAGCCCAGGGATCTGTGGGGCTCGGAGACTCCAGGTGGGACTCTGTGGCAGAGACAGAGACGCTTGGTCACAGGCTGGGTGACCTCGGAGCACAGCCAGAGGCCAGTGAGACAGGAGTGATTGCGCATGATTTTCTCCAAGCATGGCTGGAGGCTGGGGAGATGGGAGTGATTAAGCACTTTTCTCTGAAGGCTCACTGAAGACTGGGGCCCTGAGCTCTGGGCTCCTTCGAGCTGGAGATTGGGAGGCTGCCATTTTCATTCCTGTCCTCCGGAACTCTACGGAAAGTGTTCAGGGAACAAAAGCTCCTGAAAGCGAACCTGAGAGGATTACTTAGCCCGGCCCCTGGTAAGGGCCGTGCAATTCTGCCTGGGGCAGAGACACTTGAAAATCACTACAACAGGCCCCTCCCCCAGAAGATCAACAAGAAATCCAGCCAAGTACAAGTTCACTTAACAAGGAGAACAGCGGAATTCCAGAGGAGGAGAAAGCAAAGCATGGAATTCTTGGCTTTCTCCCCATGAATCTTTAGTCTTGCAAAGTTACTTAATTTTTTAAAATTTTTTTTCACTTTTGCTAATTTTTTTTCACTTTTACCCTTTCCTCTTTTAACATTTTTAACTAGTTTATCTTAATAACTTTCTTAAAAAAATCTTTTTTGAATCTTTATTATTATAGTCATATTTTATCCTTCACTGTATCTAACTTTAATCTTTGTATACACATAGGGTTTTTTTTTCTTCTAAAAAATTTGGGGTACAACTTCTTCTAATAGATCAAAATACACCCCAAATCTAGTACCAGGCTTGATCTAGTCTCCAGCCCAAGGAAGTTCTCTCCACTTTTTTTTTTTTTATTCTCCCTACCAACTTACCTTATCAACTCCTCTGTTAGAAAAAAAATTTTTTTTTCATCTCTATAGTCATATTTCATCCCTTCATTGTGTTTGCCCTTATATATGTTTTTCATTCTTTAAAATTTTGGGAGGTAGTTTCTTCTAAGAGACCAAAATACTCCCAAAATTAAGTGGGTGACCCTGTTCTAGTCACCAGTCTAATACATATATTTTTTTTCTTTTTTATATTTTTTTCTTTATTTGTGTTCTCTTTTTTTTTTAATTTTTTTTTCTCTTTTCTGAACTTCTTTTTACTGCCTTTCTCCATCCCCCCATTATTTGGGGTCTCTTCTGATATGGTTAAAGCACATCTTCCTGGGGTCTTTGCTACCCTTTTAGTATTAGATTTGCTCCTTCATATATTCTTTTTTTTTTTAAGATTTTATTTATTTATTTGTCAGATAGATTTGTCAGATAGAGAGCACAGGAGTGAGCACAGGCAGACAGAGTGGCAGGCAGAGGCAGAGGAAGAAGCAGGCTCACTGCTGAGCAAGGAGCCCAATGTGGGACTCGATCCCAGGATGCTGGGATCATGACCTGAGCCGAGGCAGCCGCTTAACCAACTGAGCCACCCAGGCGTCCCTCCTTCATATATTCTTATCTGGACAAAATGACAAGGTGGAAAAACTCACCAAAAAAAAAAAAAAAAAGAACAGGAAGCAGTACCAAAGGCTAGGGACCTAATCAATACAGACATTGGCAATATGTCAGATCTGGAATTCAGGACGACGATTCTCAAGGTTCTAGCCTGGCTCAAAAAAGGCATGGGAGATATTAGAGAAACCCTGTCCGGAGAAATAAAAGCCCTTTCTGGAGAAATAAAAGAACTAAAATTTAACCAAGATGAGATCAAAAAGGCTATTAATGAGGTGCAATAAAAAATGGAGGCTTTTACTGCTAGGATAAATGAGGCAGAAGACAGAATTAGTGATATAGAAGACCAAATGACAGAGAAAAAAGAAGCTGAGCAAAGAGAGACAAACAACTACTGGACCATGAGGGGAGAATTGGAGAGATAAGTGATACCATAAGACGAAACAACATTAGAATAATTGGGATAATTATTATTCTTCTTCCAGAATAATTTCTTCTTCTTCCAGAAGAAGAAAGAGAGAGGGGAGCAGAAGGTATATTGGAGAGAATTATTGTAGAGAATTTCCCTAATATAGCAAAGGGAACAAGCATCAAAATCCAGGAGGTGCAGAGAATCCCCCTCAAAATCAATAGGAATAGGTCCACACCCCATCATCTAATAGTAAAATTTACAAGTCTTAGCGACAAAGAGAAAATCCTGAAAGCAGCACGGGACAAGAAGTCTGTAACATACAATGGTAAAAATATTAGATTGGCAGCAGACTTATCCACAGAGACCTGGCAGGCCAGAAAGAACTGGCATGATATATTCAGAGCACTAAATGAGAAAAACATGCAGCCAAGAATACTTTATCCAGCTAGGTTATCATTGAAAATAGAAGGAGAGATTAAAAGCTTCCAGGACAAACAAAAACTGAGTTTGTAAACACCAAACCAGCTCTACAGGAAATATTGAAAGGGGTCCTCTAAGCAAAGAGAGACCCTAAAAGTA
>ML099807.1:24896-60933 GCA_003697995.1 Taxidea taxus jeffersonii | reverse complement strand
TTTTTTTTGTGGTGAGTTTTTCCGCCTTGTCATTTTGTCCAGATAAGAATCCGCTGTTCTCCTTGTTAAGTGAACTTGGTCTTGGCTGTATTTCTTTGATCTTCTGGGGGAGTGGCCTGTTGTAGTGATTCTCAGGTGTCTTTGCCCCAGGCGGAGTTGTACCGCCCTTACCAGGGGCCGGGCTAAGTAATCCTCTCAGGTTTGCTTTCAGGAGCTTTTGTTCCCTGAACGCTTTCTGTAGAGTTCCCTAGGACGGGAATGACAATGGCGGCCTCCCAATCTCCGGTTCGGAGGAGCTGAGAGCTAGGGGCCCCAGTCTTCAGTGCGCCTTCAGAGAAAAGCGTTTAATCCCTCCAGTCTCCCTAGCCCACGTTTGCGCTGGAGAGTGCGCGCCTGCGTCCGCCCGCAGACACCGCGCGCCCGCAGACACTGCAGGCCCGCAGACCCCGCAGGCCGCCGACACCGCGGGCCCGCCAACACTGCGTGCACCCGCAGACCGCGCGCACCCGCAGACCGCGCTCAGAGAAAATCGTGTGTCAGCAGTCCCGTCTCACTGGCTTCTTGGAGCGCTCCGAGCTCACCCAGCCTGTGACCAAGCATCTCTGTCTCTGGCAGAGTCCCATCTGGAGTCTCCGGACCCTGTAGATCCCTGAGCTCTCCCGGGTCGGAGTCTCCCCGGATCTTGTGGGGACCCCTCGCACAGAGCACCGGCCAGTGCCACAGAGCACCGGCCAGTGCCACAGAGCACCGGTCCGTGTCACAGACCACTAGGAAATCTCGGCTCTGTCTCCGCAGCCGACTTCCCCGCTCTAATACCTGTGAGCTCTGCGACACTCAGACACCCCCATCCTTCTGTGACCCCGTGGGACCTGAGTCCATGTTGTCCCCGTGAGGTGTTTAGCCTCTGGAGTGATGTCCCTCTGTGGAGCCGACTTTTAAAAGTTCTGATTTTGTGCTCCGCCGCTTGCCGGGAGCCGGCCCCTCCCCCTGGGGTCTATCTTCCAGTCGCCTTGGATTCACTTCTCCGCTGGTCCTACCTTTCAGAAAGTGGTCGATTTTCTGTTCCTAGAATTGTTTTTCTTCTCTTCGATCTCCTGTTGGATTTGTAGGTGTTCGGAATGGTTTGATAGGCTATCTAGCTGATCTCCTGCTGGCTGATGTCGTCTCAGCCTCCTACTTCTCTGCCATCTTGACTCCTCTCCTCTCTGTTTGATATTTTTAGTTGAAATTTCATTAGCTTATAAATTAACTTAGGGAGAACTGATCTATTTGTGATGTTGGATTATCCACGAATAAGAGATATCTTTCTGTTTGTTCAAGTTTACTTTTGTGTGTTTTAGGAGTTTTGTATAGGCTTTTGACATTTCTAGTTAAATTTATTCCTAAATATTTATTGCTTTTGTTGCTATTGTATCTTTTGTTTTTTTTTTCTCCTACATGCTAAAAAGTGGCAAGTTCAGTTCTTTCCATTGTATCACCTTTCCTTTTTGAAACTTAAGTATTCTTTGTTCTCTTTGCTAAATGTTAACTGTTTCCAAAAAAAAAAAATTTTTTTTATATATTGGCCAATTCATTTTTCTTGATTATCATAAAATAGTAGGAATTTTCATGACAACCTAAGATTCTGTAGTTTCCTTCTGTGATTTACATAGCTGATGCCTGGGATTACACTAAATAATTACATATTTCCAGAAAAGGTTGAAATAGGGTTTTCTCCTTGCCCAGTCAGAGAAGTCATCCTGTGGAACCTGCCAATATCGGTGAGAGGCAGTTTATATTGGTGAAAAAATGAGAGAGAAAATAGAGACAAAACAAAAACAAAAACCCAAGAGTAATTATCCTTGCACATTAGTCACATAAACTATGTATATCTAAGACACTGAGCTTTTCTATTAGGAATTTTGGGTATAATCTTCATTTCAGTAGTGTTTTACCTGTAATTTGAATGCCTTTTTTTCTTCTGTGACCCACCGTACTGTGGCAAATTACTTAAACAGAAATTAAATTACTTCGCTTGGCTGGTTTGGAAGTGCTTGTGATAGAAAATGCTCTTATGGTTTTGTAGAGGTAAAGTCTAGCTAGGTACCTTATGTAGGAGACCTTTGATGTTAGATCAGGGTGAAGATTAATCGGTCCCAAAAGCTACTGACAGTTGTTAAGGCTGGCTTTTCTAATTTGAAAATCGGTTAAGTTGCATTTTTAATTAAGTAGTGATCTTCACCTCATTAACTATTAATTTCAGTTCTCCTTTGAACTAAGTCATAGGTTTCAGGTCTCCTGCTTGGTTTCAGTTGTTCTGTGGTTAGGATATGGTGGTGGAGATGTGAAGTGTAACTATCATCCTATTGTGAATAGAGAGTGGATAGGGTTCTGCTTTTGATATTTACCATTTTTGAGAATGAGGAGTGATTTAGTCCATGGCATTATTATTATTCTCTGCATGGATATTGTGGAGACAGCATAGAGGAAGGAAGACCTGGATGTTCATTATTAGTAGTTTTGTAAGCTAGAACATACTCATTAACTTTATGAGCCTCAGTTTTATACTACAGCAATGCCCCAGCCTACTGTTTGGCACAGAAGAGAACTCAATAAATGTTGTGTTCCCTTTTTTCTCATGTTGTATAAATCAAATGAAACAATGTATTATGAGAACATGTTCTGAATTTTAAAACTCCTAGGAACTAAATTCTGCTTTTATTTTTAGGCATCTGAATTACTACAAATGGCGGTTTACTTTGGATTTTTACATTCGTTTTACTTGCTCTTATATATGATAATCTTTTTTTTTTAATAAATTTTTTTTCTTTTTTAGAGAGGGGTGGGGAAGCAGCAGAGAGAGGGGGAGGATCTTAAGCAGACTCTATGCCCAGCAGAGAGTCTGACACAGGGCTCGATCTCACAACCCTGAGGTCATGACCTGAGCTGAAATCAAGAGTCAGACACTTAACTGGCCCCCCAGATGCCCCTAAATTTGATAATCTTATTTTGAGGCACCTAATTGTTTGTATTTGTATAACTATTTTAAGTCATTTGTGGAAAATCTATTCCTGATAAAACTGACAAACAACTTTAAAATAAATGGTAGTCTTTACTGATGCCATATGGAGTTATATTCTTTGGGTCACAGAAACGTCTTAACTTCTATAAGGAGAGAGGGAAGGACAGTAAGTAGGAAAGGTCTTACACTGCTATGCAACTCTAAGAAAGTTAAAGCAAAACTAGTGGGGAATCTCAGCCTGAGGTTGAACCATCAGAGGATTACAATGTCTCCTGGGAAAAGGTCTCCATTAAATTTATCTGCCATATGTAGTCATTTTCTGGAACAATTCATGGGAAGCTTGGCATGGCTTGAAAAGGAGAATGGCTCTGAGAGCTCAGCAGCTGGGGCCATGGGTCAGTGATTCTCCTTGCAGTGTGAGATTTGAGAGGCACATTTTCATCATTACCAAACCAAGCCTTGTAGGGTTAGAGACCTTTTTCTGCTACTTTCCAAGCATATAGGTAGTGACTAGTAAAATATTTTTTTTAATGAATTGAATTTTTAGAGACTGTACAAAGGTTGCTGTCAAAGAGTTCTGTTGATTTTGCTTTCCAAATTATATATAGTTTTATTGTGTCTTTGATTCCAGAGACACAAAAAATGGTCTTGAATGTCCTTTTTCTGGTTTTTCGTGGCTTGAATGGCTTGAGTGAATGAGGAATAAAACTTAATATAAGGCAGCCAGAGTAATTAGGCAGAAAAGAAAAGACATCCAAATTGGAAAGGGAGAAGTACAACTGTCACTATTTGCAGATGATGTGATATTATATATAGAAAACCCTAAAGACTCCATAAAAAAAAAACAAAAACCTTTAGAACAACTGAATTCAGTAAACTTAAAGGAGACACAAAAATCTCTTGCATGTCTATACACTAATAATGAGCTATCAGAAAGAGAAATAAAGAAAGCAGTCTCGTTATAATTGCATCAAAAAGGATAAAATCCTAGGAATAAATTTAACTGCAAGGTGAAAGACTCAGTATTGGAAATTACAAGACAATAATGAGAGAAGTTGAAGAAGATACAAATAAATGAAATGATATTCTGTGCTCATGAATTGGAAGAAATCAGTTTTGTTAAAATGTCCACATCACCCAAAGTAATCTACAAATTTTAGTGCAATCACTATTAAAATTTCAGTTGTATTTTTTAAAAAGCTTATTTATTTATTTATTTGAGAGTGAGCACGAACTGGGAGAGGGGCAGACAGAGAGGGAGAGGAATGGAGAGAATCCCAACCAGACTGTGCTGAGCACAAAGCCCAGTGCAGGGCTCAATCTCATGACCCCAGGATCACAACCTGAGCTGAAACCAAGAGTCAGAGGCTTAACCGACTGAGCCATCCAAGTGCCCCTGCTATTTTTCAAAGAAATAGAACAAATAATCCTAAAATTTGTGTGGAACCATGAAAAACCCAGAGCCAAAGCAGTCTTGAGAAAGAATAACAACGCTGAAGACATCATACTCCCTGGTTCCAAATTCTGTTACAGAGCTGTAGTAATCAAAACAATATGATACTGGCATAAAAGAAAAGATGCATAAATCAATGGAACAGAATAGAGAAAGCACAGAAATAAACCTATGTGGTTAAGTATGACAAAGGAGCTGCGAATACACAATGGGAGAAAAAAAGGATAGTCTCTTCGATAAATGGTGTTGAGGAAACTAGACAGCCACATGCAAAAGAATGGAACGGGGCCACTATCTTACACCAAACACAAAAATTAACTCAAAGTAAATTAAAGACCTCAACATAAGGCCTGAAACCATAAAACTTCTAGAAGAAAACAGTAAACTCCTTGACATAGGTCTTGGCAACAGGTTTTTCAGTCTGACACCAAAAGTAAAAGCAAACTAAAGCAAAAATAAATAAGTAGGACTACATCATACTAAAAAGCTCTGCAGACCAAAGGAAATGATCACAAAATAAAAAGGCAACCTACTGAATGGGAGAAATGCACTGAATAATATTCCATTGTATCCATGTACCAGTTTGTTCATTCATTTACCTATTGAAAGGCATCTTGGTTGCTTCCAAGTTTTGGCAGTTATGAATAAAGCTGCTATAAACATTCATTTGCAGGTTTTTGTGTGGATACAAGTTTTCAGTTCATTTGGATAAATACCAAGTTGCAGTTCTTAGATTGTATGATAAGAGTTTGTTTAGTTTTGCAATAAATTGCCAAACTGTCCTCCAAAGTGACTGTACAGAAAGATTTCATACTTCTACCAGCAGTAGTTGATTTTCTGTTGCACATCCTCATCAGCCTTTGGTGTTGTCAGTGTTTTAAATTTTAGCCATCCTAATAGGTAAGCAGTAGTATCTCATTTTAATTTGCAGTTCTCTGATTATATATGATGTTGAACATCTTTTCATATGCTTATCTGATATCTGTGTATCTTCTTTGTGAAGTGTCTATTCAAGTCAGTGGTCATTTGTAATGGTTGCTTATTTTCTTACTGTTGAGTTTTAAGAGTTCTTTGTATATTTTGGATAACAGTGCTTTCTCACATATGTGTTTTGTAGAGATTCCTCCTCGTCTGTGACTTATCTTTTCATTAGCAGAAGTTTTAAATTTTAATCAGAGGTCTAATTTTTCAGTTTTTTCTTTCATGGATTATGCTTTTGGTGTTGTATCTAAAAAGTCACTGCCAAACCTAAAGAGACCTAAATTGTCTCCTATGTTGTCTTCGTGTTTTGTAATTTTGCTTTTTCTATGATCTTTTTTTTTTTTTTTAAGATTTTTATTTATTTATTTGACAGAGATCACAAATAGGCAGAGAGGCAGGCAGAGGGAGAGGAGGAAGCAGGCTCCCTGCTCAGCAGGGAGCCCACGCGGGGCTCTATCCCAGGACCCTGGGATCATGACCTGAGCCAAAGGCAGAGGCTTTAACCCACTGAGCCACCCAGCTGCCCCTATGATCTATTTTTTAAGTTAATTTTTGTGAAAGGTGTTAAATCTGAGATTACATTCAATTCTTTACATGTGACTATCCAGTTACTCCAGCAGTTTGTTGAAAAGACCATCTTTTCTCCATCGAAATGCCTTTGATCCTTTGTCAAAGTTCAGTTGACTATATTTAGGGGCTGTTTCTGGGCTCTGTGTTTTATTCTAGTGATATATTTGTTTATAAATCACACTGTCCCCCTCCCCACCCCCCCCCTTTTTTACCGCAGCTTTATGGTAAGTCTTGAAGGTGGTTAGTGGCAGGTTTTTGATTGTTCTTCAATATTGGGTTATTGGATGTCCACAAGATAACTTGCTGGGATCTTGATTGGGATTGCATTGAATCTACAGATCATGTTAGGAAGAACTGGCATCTTGACACTATTAAGTCCTCCTATCCATGCACATGATATGTGTTTGTTTATTTAGACTTTGGTTTATTTTCTCAGAGTTTTATGGGTTTCATCATGTAGATCTCATACGTATTTTGTTAGATTTATACCTAAGTATTTCTTTTTGGAGGGATGCTAAAGTAAGTTGTATTGTGTGTGGTTTTCTTTTTTAAAGATTTTTATTTATTTATTTGACAGAGAGAGAGACAAGCAAGGGAGGGAATACAAGCAGGGGGAGCAGGAGAGGGAGAAGCAGGCTTCCCATGGAGCAGGGATCCTGAGCGACCCTAGAACTCTGGGATCATGACCTGAGCTGAAGGGAGACACTTAACAACTGAGCCACCCAGATGCCCCAATTGTATTGTGTTTTTAATTCTAAATTCCTGTTGTTTGTTGCTGGTATAAAAGAAAGCATTTGACTTTCGTACCTTGAACTTGTAACTGTAGTCTTGTTACAATCACTAGTTCCAGGAGGTTTTGTTGTTGATTCCTTGAGACTTTTTTTACATGGACAGTCAGGTCATTTGTAAATAAAGATAGTTTTATTTCTTCTTTTCCAATTTATATACTTTTTATTTCCTTTTTCTGACTTAATTGTATTCTATACAATGTTGAATGGAGTGATGAGAAGTCTTTTTTGTCTTGTTCCTGTTCTTAGTAGGAAAACACCTAGTTTCTTCCCATTAAGTATGTTAGCTGTTGATTTTTATAGATGTTCTTTATCAAGTTGAGGATGTAATCTGCTGTTGTTGGATAAAGTTTCCTATAAATATTTATTAGATCCAGTTGATCAATAGTGTCATTCAGTTCAGCTGTGTTCTTAATCTCTGCTTGCTGGATCTATCAACAGCTGGTAATGGGGTATTTAAATCTCTAATAATGGATTTGTCTATTTCTCCTTATGATTCTATTTATTTTTGCCTCAAATACTTGATACTCTTTTGTTAGGTGCATGCACATTAAGAATTGTCGTCTTTGAGAGTTGATCTCCTCTTCATTATGCAGTGGCCCTCTTTAACCCTGATAATTATTCTTGCTCTGAAGTCAGCTTTGCCTGAAATTAATATATCTACTCCAGCTTTCTTTTGATTAGTCTTAGTATGGTGTATCACTCTTAATCCCTTTACTTAAAAAGAAATTTTATTAAAAAGTATATAACATTAAACTTACCATCTTAACATTTTTTCTAGGTTTATTTGTTGCTAAACTCTTCCTCCCCCAGCTTCATTGAGGTCTAGTAGACAAATAAATTGCATATATTTAAAGGGTACATACATGATCTGTGTATACATTGTGAAATGATTGCCCCAGTCAGGTTAATTAACATATTCATCACCTCACATAGTTAGCTTTTTCTGCACATGCACATGTGGTGAGAACACCTAAGATCTACTCTCTAAGCATATATCAAGTATATAATACAGTATTATTATAGTTACCATGTTGTATATGAGATACCCAGAATTTCTTCATCTTTTTTTCACTGATGGCTTTCTATTTTCCCCACTTCCCCAACCCCTTACAGTCACCATTCTGCCCTCTGTTTCTAAGAGTTTGGCTTTTCTTTCTTTCTTTTTTTTTTTAAAGGGTTTCACTTGTGAGTTTGTGCTTTTATTGTTACGATTGACAGTCTGAAGTTTTTAAGTTTGCTGTAGTGCATTTGTCTATTTTTGCTTCAGTTACTTGTGCTTTTTGGTGTCCCCAAAAGAAGGAAATCCTATCACTTGCCACAGCAAGGATGAGCCTTAGAACATTATGCTAAGTGAAATAAGCCAGTCACCAAAGGTTAATAAGTACACTGTCAACTCCAGTGTGCTGAATCTCTTCCCCTGTATTCGCTTACAGGATTTTTATAGTTTCAGGTTTCATGTTTAGATCTTTAATTCATTTTGAGTCAATTTTTGTGTGTGGTGGAGGTAAAGGTTCATCTTCATCCTTTTACTTCTTGGTTGAGTTTTTCCAACACCCATATGCTTAAGAGACTGTCTTTCCCCCATTTTGTAGTCTTGGCACCATTGTTTAAAATTATTTGGCCATACATGAGAGTTTATTTCTAGTTTCTTCTGTTCCAGTGGTCTATATATTTGTCTTTATGCTATTTCCATACTGTCTTGATTATTATTGGCTTGTAGTTTGTTTTCAAATAAAGAATTATTGGACTTCCAGCTTTATTCTTTTTCAAGATCGTTTTGGCTGTTTGGGGTCCTTTGAGATTCTGTGTAAAATTTTAGGATTTTGTTTTTCTATTACTGCAAAAAAATGCCGTTGGAATTTTGATAGGGATTACATTGAGTCTCTATATGGCTTTGGGTAGTATGGACATTTTAATGTTTAAGTTTCTAAGCTATAAGTATGGGGTGCCTTTCCATTTATTTCTGTGTTCTTTGATTTCTTTTGGCAGTGTTTTATAGTTTTCAGTGTACAAGTCTTCTGACTCCTTGGTTAGGTTTTTCTTAAACACTGTATCCTTTTTGGTGCTATAGTAAATGAGATTGCTTTCTTTTTTGATTGGTCATTGTTAATGTATAGAAATACAACCAATTTTTAAGTGTTCATTTTATATCTGAAACTTTGCTGAAATTGTTTCTTTGTTGTAACAGACTTTTTTTTTTAATTCTTTAGGGATTTCTACATATAAGATCATCTCTGTGAACAGAGATAATTTTGTATCTTGTCTAATTTGGAAGCCTTTTGTTACTTATTTTTCTCGTCTAGCTGCTCTGGCTATTATTTCAAGTACTATGTTGAATAGTAATGGTAAAAATGAGCATCCTAGCCTTGTTCTTCATTTTAAAGGAAAGCTTTCAATTTCAATTTTTCACCAATGAATAGGAGGTTAAGGAGGGCTTTTCATCATATACAGCTTATTATATTGAGGCAATTTCCTTCTATTACTAGTTTGTTGAGCATATCATGAAAGAGTGTTGAGTTGTGTTAAATGCTTTTTCTCCCATCAGTTGAGATGACCATTTGGTTTTTGTCCTTCATGTTGTTGGTAATGTGGTGTGTTCACAGTCATTGATACATATATGTAGAACCACCCTTGCATTTCAGGTATAACTCTTTCCATTGCAGGTATAAAACTTGGTTGTGGTGTATAATCCTTTCAGTGTGCTGTTGTTTGGTTTGCTATTTTGTTTGTGATTTTTGTATCAGTGTTCATCTGGAATATTGGCCTGCAGTTTTAAAATTGTGTCCATCTTTTTATTTTTAAAGTGTTAAGTCTTTTATTTAAATGGATTTCTTATAGATTATATATAGTTGACTCTTTTTTAAATTCACTTTTAAATTGGTATTTATTTTTAAAAACTGAGATATAATTGACATTTAACGTTGTGTAAATTCTCTTTCTGTTGCTCTGTTTAAGCAATTGATCTTTAAAGAGATTATTGATATAGTTTGATCATATTTTTGCCATATTTGTTGTCCTTGTTTCTTCTTTTTTCTTCCTTTTTCTGCTTTGTCTATTTTTAGTTGAGCATTTTATATGATTCTGTTTTTCTCTCCCTTCACAGTATCTGTTACACTTTGTTAAGTTTTTCAGTGGTTGTAGTTGAGTCTACAGTGTACATTTATAATTTTTTGAAGTGCACTTTCAAGTAACTATACTCTCTCATGGATAATGCACTTACCTTATGACAGAATATTTCCAATTTCTGCTTTTCATTCCGTATAACGCTGCTGTCATTATTTTCATATAACATATAATCACTGAATACAGTATCACTGTTATTATTTTGAACGGTTGCTGCTAGATCAATTCTCTAGTGCTCTTTCTTTCTACATAGATACAGATTTCTTGCCTGTGTCATTTTCTGTCTTTCTGATGAATTTTTTATTTTTAGCATTTCTTGGATGGCAGGTCTACTGTTGACAGAGTCTGTCAATTTTTGTTTTCTGAGAAAGTCTCAAATTCTCCTTCACATTTGAAGAATAACTTTACTGGATGCAGAATTCTAGATTGGGTTTTTTTTTTCCCCTTTCAAGGTTTTATTTATTTATTTGTTACTATTTTTTAAAAGATTTTATTTATTTATTTGACAGAGAGAGAGACACAGTGAGAGGGGAAACACAAGCAGGAGGATTGGGAGAGGGAGAAGCAGGCTTCCTGCTGAGCAGGGAGCCTGATGCAGGGCTCAAACCCAGGACCTGGGATCATAACCTGAGCTGAAGGCAGACGCTTCATGACTGAGCCACCCAGGTGCCCCTTTTCTTTCAACATTTTAAATATTTTACTTCACTCTCTTCTTGTTTGCATGACCTATGAAGAGGAGTTCAATGTAATTTTTACCTTTACCTCTCTATGGGTAAGGTTTTTTCCCCCTCTCCTGGCCATTCAAGATTTCTTCTTTATCTTTGATCTTTTGCATTTTTAATATGATATGCCTAGGTATAGTTTTTTTGGTATTAATCCTCTTTTATGTATTTTGGGCTTCCTGCACATGTGGTTTGGTGTCTGACCTTAATTTGGGGAAATTCTCAGTTGTTGCTTCCAATGCTTTTTCTGTTCCTTTCTCTCTTCTCCTTGTGGCATTCCCATTATGCATATGTTACAACTTTTATAATTGCCTCAATAGTTCTTGGATATTCTCTTCTTTTTCCTTTTTGGTTTGTTTTTTTTTGTTCTCTTTGCTTTTCAGTGTTAGAAATTTCTATTGACATTTCTTTAGGCTTACTGATTCTCTCCTTGGCCATGTCCAGTGTATTGATCAGTCCATCAAAGGTATTGCTAATTTCTGTTACAGTGGCTTTGATTTTCAGCATTTACTTTTAAGTCCTTTTAAAGTTTCATCTCTCTCAGCTTACATTACCCATCTGTTTTTTTGTTTGTTTGTTTGTTTTTAAGATTTTATTTATTTGTCAGAGAGAGAGAGAGAGAGGTGAAGGAGCACAGGCAGACAGAGAGGCAGGCAGAGGGAGAAGCAGACTCCCTGCCGAGCAAGGAGCCCAATGTGGGACTCGATCCCAGGACACTGGGATCATGACCTGAGCTGAAGGCAGCTGCTTAACCAACTGAGCCACCCAGGCGTCCCTACCCATCTGTTTTTGTGTGTTACCCATTTTCCATTAGAGCCCTTAGTGTATTAATCAATTGTTTTAAATTCCTAGTCTGATAATTTCAACATCCCCACTATATTTCAGTGATTCTGATGCCTGCTATGTGTATTCACACTTTGATTTTCATATTTTACTATTCTTTGTAATTTTGCATTAAAAGCTGGATATGATATATTCAGTAAATGTTACTTAGGTAATAGACCTTTATTTTGAGTAATGTTTATCTGGCAGGAGTTAGACTGTGTTTGTTGTAGCTGTAGATGTCAGCTGTAGGTGTCAGAAGCTGAAATTTAGTCTGGTGTGCCATGTTTTGGATTTCCTGAGAGACTTATTAAATAAATTCTGAGACATGCATTTCTTTCCATTGTATTTCTCCATTATTGTAGAGGAATCTTATTGACCTGTGGTAAGATGTGACAGGAGGAAAAATGTTCTGTAGTTTTAAAATCAGGTCTGAGTCTCTTAATGAGCCTCTGCTATGAGTTTGACCTTTATAAGTGCTTTTCAGGTTTTTGTCCATCTTCCTCCCTCATAGGTGAGCTAAGAAGGCTAGACAGGGCTGGAGTTTTATATCTCTGTTCTTACACATGGAGAGCTAGATGAGGTTAGAATTGGGTATTTCTCCCCCCCCACTTCCCCCCTAGTTCAGTTAGCTTTGGTAGAATAGTTTTCCTTGAGGGCAGGTGGTAAGAACAGAATACCCTGGGCCTATTTATAAACTACTTCTATCTGCTTCCTGCAGGTTTTTCCTAGATCTTCACTGTAAGGATCTGGTAGAGATCCTAGAGATAAAGCTGAGAAAAAGCATGGGGTGTCCCTCTCTGGAGCTTTTAACTCCCAGACTTGTTCATATTGCTTCTATGTCAATTACAGTTTAAGTTTGTCTCTACTGGTACTGGCTCTTTAGGCAATTTCTGCTCCTGGGCTTCTGTTCCAATAAGCTGTGATTCTGTATATTTACCTGTCTCTAGTTTTTAGGGCAGCAGTTTGCCATGTGACCTCAGTTTTTTGGTGGATTTAAGAAGAGTTGTTGATTTTTCAGTTTGTTCAGCTCTTTTCTTGTTTTGAAGATGAGAGGGATGACTCACAAGCTCCTTACATACTAGACTAGAAACCAGAAGTCCTTCCTATGCTCATTTTATTTGTCTTTTTATTGTTGAGTAGAGTTTTTTATTCTGGATACAGATCCCTTATCAGATAAATGACTAACAAATGTTTTCTTCAGTGGGTGGGGCAGTTGGTAGAACCCTTGTTAGCCACAGCAAAGATTTTTGGCTTTAAATCTCTTCAAAGTGGGGAGCCACTGGAGTTTGTAAGCAGAGAAATCCCATTATCTATCTTATATTTTAAAATGCAAGGTCACTGACTACGTAAGATCACTCTGCCTGCTTTGTTAAATATAGATGTAAGGTCAACAGAGGGAAGCCGAAAGACCATATAGCTGAGCAGAAGTATGCCGAAAGACTTAACTAGAGAGGTAGTGAGAAATGATCATTTCTTGGAGATACACACACATACACACACACACCCCACACTTATTTTTATATTGAGATAATTGTAAATACACCTGCAATTGTAAGAAATAATACAGAGATCCAATGTGTCCTTTGCCCAGTTTCCCTCAGTGGTAAAATCTTGCAAAATTATAGTGCAATGTTACAACCAGGATATTGACATTAATATAATCCACCAGACTGGTTGAGATTTCCCCACTTATACTTGTACTCATTTGTGCATGTGAATATGTGCGTGTATATTCTTTTATGCAGTTTTATTACATATGTAGTTTTGTATATTCATTAGAACAGTTCCTTCATCACAAGGATCCTCATGTTGCCCTTTTATAACCATAATAATTTATCTTCCTGCCATTCCTCCACTCTTTAACCCCTAGTTTAAACCCCTGCAATAACCAATAACCTGTTCCCCTTATCTGTAATTTTGTTATTTCAAGAATGTTATATCAATGGAATCAAACCCTCATTTTTATATTTACATCACTCCATATTAGCTGGCTGGGAATAGAAGTCCTTTAGGCTCTCAGGCATCCTTTCTGTTGTTTCCCATTCCTTTCCCCTTTCTGTGCTGAGCAAGTTGTTCGTGGCGCTGATTGGGAAAATTTGCATCCATGAATCCTGTTTATTACTCCTATAAATTTGGGATATCTTTGTAGAAAATTTTAAGCCTGCCTGAGCAGTATGTATTTTATAACTATAATTTACAATTTAAGTTTTTATTTATATACTATCTAATTACAGTAATGTAAAAGAAAAATGTTATTGTGTATTTCCAGAACATTAGTTGATATTAGAAAGTCCACTCTATATATGATAATGTAAGAAATATATTTTTTAATATATCAATGTATGCATATTAAGTGCGAAAGAGATTGAATATATAAGGAACTTTCTGTCTTTGGCTTCTAGAGCAGGAGATCGCACACTGTGTGCCTGTTGCCTATTTTTGTAAATAAAGTTTTATTGGAACATAGGCATGCCCATTCCTTTACATATTTTGTTGACTGCTTTTCCACCGTAACTGTAGAGTTAAGTAATTGCAACAGAGACTATGGCCTGCAGGCCAAAGTAGTTATAATCTGGCCCTTGATAGAAAATGTTTGTTGACCCTTATTCTAGGTTATTATTTTAGTGGCTCATCTTTTACATGCTTGCTCATTCTCAGTTTCTTTTGTATGATTCTTTTTCATCTGTCTGCCTACATGTTGATATTCTTCAGGATCTTCTTGAGAATGTCTTACCTGTCTTGGACTTTTGTGACAGCACGGTCCAGGTTATACTGCCTGACCAGTTTATTAGTGTCCTTTATAGACTTCTCTGCTGCTGGAGACTCTGGCTACTTCTTTTTCGTAATTTACAGGCAATTTTATCTATTCTTATGGTTTCAAGAACCATCTAGACCTCTTGTTAGAGGATAAGATGAATGAACATATCATATTACTTTCTGGACTTTTCCATTTCTGTGTCCTTCATTCATTTCGGTAAACATGTCCCAAACTGAACTCATTCCTTTCTTCTTCCAAAACAGCTTCCTAGGCCAGTGAACTCTACTGTCATGTTAATAGTCACATGAGTCAGAAGCTTGATAGTTATCACTCCCCCTCCTTCCAGTTACCAAACCTATAGCAGCCGGTGATCAAATAACTGTTGATCTGCCTCTCAGTTAATCTCTCATTCTCTTGCATCTGTTTTTACTTTTTCTACCTCAGTGCAGCTCCTGGTTTAATTTATCTTCTCTTCCTTAAAAAATTTTTTTTCAGAACCAGTGATCTTCCCAAAACAAATCTCTTGCTTAGAGCAGATCAGTGGTTCCTTATGACTTGTAGTATTTAGACTTCTTAGACTTTCCACCAGGCCCCTTTCCAAGATTTTTCAAGGTACTAATAAGCAAATTTTTTTTAGGTCCAATCCCCATTTACCTGTAGCACTTTCCAACTGAGCTAGAGTTTTCACTTGTGTTGTAATTGTTGGGTTGGCTTACCCATTAGAATATAAAATATTTAAGGACTATGAATTTCTATGCACTCAGAGTCCTGGCTCTGACACATAGTTGCCTTCAAAATAATTATTGTATACGTGGAGTTATTTTGAGATATTTTAGCCAATTGTAGGGTCCGAATTGACTGTGTAATCAAAGATTTAGAGAAGGATTAAACAACTTTTCAGTCCTAATGTGATTACAAAGGTTGGGTGATGGAAGTTTAGATGATCCTTTTTTTTTTTTTTAAATTTATTTAGAGAGAGAGCATGTGCACATGAATAGAGAGTGTTGGGGAAGAGGAGAACCTCAAGCAGACTCTGCTGAGTGTGAGCCCGAACTGAGGCTTAATCTTATGACCCTGAGATAATGACCCAAGCCAAAACCAAGAGTCGTTCTTTGAGGCAAAACTTTTGAAGTCAATCCTATTTTACTATATTTTATGAAAGTGGAGCTTTCTATGGTAGGAAAGATCCAACAGAATGAAATTTGGTGAAGAAGAAAAGATGATGATAGCCATAGGCTGCGTACCATATGTCTACAGTATTATTACTTGTTGGTTGTTACTTCACCTGAAAGTTAGCTTTTCCTTTAATGAACTTTATTTAAGGATGCATTAAGTACCCTTTTGGGAATCCCTTGACTCAGTGCTTTAGCTTCTGGAAGTTTTTGGTTTTGTTTTTGTTTCCTCTTCTTTTGAAGTGTGATGTGTCAAATGATGTCAAAATGAACATAACCTCTATTTAGGAGACGATAGGGGCACCTGGGTGGCTCAGTGGGTTAAGCCTCTGCCTTCGGCTCAGATCATGGTTTCAGGGTCCTGGGATTGAGCACCAGCACCGCATTGGGCTCTCTGCTCAGCAGGGAGCCTGTTCCCCCCACCCCTGCCTGCCTCTCTGCCTACTTGTCAAATAAATAAATAAAATCTCTCTGTCAAATAAATAAATAAAATCTTTTAAAAAGATGATATATGTTAATGACTATTGCTTAAACTAAAAGGATAATTTTTCTTTTAAATGTGGCTTTCAGTTTTTCTTATATGGGTGTGGTATTTATTCCATCTTGAGCAGTTACTTTATTTTTTTTTAGATGGGAATGATAAATAAGGATTTAGTTTACCAATAACTTTTTATCTTTTCTATATTGGAAAAAATTTCCTTTATATAGACAGGTTATTTTTCTACAGTGGATTTTAAATTTTAAACTATGATCCTATAATAAGAAATACATTTTATATTGCAAACCAGTGCACAGAAAAATAACAGAAATAAGTTTGGTTAAAAAGTCCATAGTCCTATTATATTAAAGTTCTTTTTTTTTTTTTTTTAAGATTTTATTTATTTATTTGTCAGATAGAGAGAGAGCGCAGGAGCAAGCACAGGCAGACAGAGTGGCAGGCAGAGGCAGAGGGAGAAACACTCTCACTGCCGAGCAAGGAGCCCGATGTGGGACTCGATCCCAGGACGCTGGGATCATGACCTGAGCCGAAGGCAGCTGCTTAACCAGCTGAGCCACCCAGGCGTCCCTATATTAAAGTTCTTATTCCCTTCTCTTTTCCTTACCAATCCCTTCTCAATCCTGATTGGCTGAACCCACAATTTGGAAAATACTGGTCTGTACCAAGTTGTAAGGTAGAAGCAGTTACAGAAACGGAATTTATTCTATGAAAGACAGTAACCAGAGTATTGAGAGCTCTGTGGCTGATATAGGAAGATATAAAATTCAGCTTTTCCTGTTAAGGCACTTATATAGTAAGTTAGTTGGACATGCGGTGTGTGTGTGTGTGTGTGTGTGTGTGTGTGTGTGTGTGTGTGTTTCTCTGTAGTCACTGCAATGTAATATCTGCTTTCTATAAGGTATTTTTTGAAAAGTGTTCTTTTATATAACAGCACTGAAATATAGTTTGCAAAAAATAAAAAGAACCAAGAGAGTATATAATAAATCCCAAAATATTTCAAGGTGCAGCAGGAATTTAGAGATCAGAGAAGATTAGTGAGTTGGAGCAGCTGAGGATGGCCTTGTGAAAGAGGTGGGAGTTAAATAGGAACTTCAAAGATGGGTAGAATGTGTGTAGGTGGGAGGGAGGGTGTAAACATTCCAGTGACGGTGTAATCAGTGGCTTAGAATTGGGGATGAAATGATATGGTCAGAAAGAGTGAGAAGTGGAATCTAGTTGTGATCACATTGGTTATGAGTAGAAGATAGGATGAAGCTAGTAAGTTCCTTCTTACTACATGAAGTGTATTTAGAACATTTAGAAGAACATGAAGTGATTTAGACTTTATCTGGTAGGACATGGGAGAATCTCTAGCTCTCAGAATTTTCTTTGCTAATAGCATTACTACTTCAGGTTTCCTTTGGGTGCTGTTTGCATGGTGTATCTTTTTCCATCCTTTTACTTTCAACCTGTTTGTGTCTTTGAATCTAAAGTATATTTACTGTAGAAAGAATGTAGCTGGAGTTTTCTTTCTTATCCAGTCTGACCATCTCTGCTTTTGATTGTGTGCTTAATTACATACTATGTAGTTTTTGTTAGGATTGGAATTACCTGTGCCATGGTGCTCTTTGTTCTGTTTCTCTCTCATGTTTTTGTTCCTCTGTTTGCATGTATTGCCTTCATTTTATAAGGTACCATTGTGGGTACAGGGTTGATTTTTTTTTTTTTTAAGCATTACAGAAATTATTTTCTTAGTGGTTACTTTAGGAATTACAGTGTACATTTCAGCTTATATGTCTGCTTCAGGTTATACTAGCTTAATTCCAGTAAAACATAGCACCCTTTCACCAGTACAGCTTCATTTTCCCACCCCTCTTTTTCTGCCATTATTGTCATGTATGTTACATCTATTTATGTTATAAACCTAATCCTACACTATTACTGTAATTGCTTTATTTAATATATGTATTTGGTGAAATTAAGGGAAGAAAAGAAAAAATATATTTGTAGTCTTTATATTTTCTTAATTATATTTACCATTTCTGGTGCTCTCATTTCTCCTTGTGGATCAGATTATCTCCTGATGTCATTTCTTTTCAGTCTGAGAAACTTGCATCAGTATTTCTTAAAGTCAGGTCTTCTACTATAGAATATTCTCCACTTAAAAATAAATTGGGGTGGAGGGGTGGGTTGCCTGGGTAGCTTGCTTGGTTAAACATCTGCTTTCAGCCCATGTCACAGTCCTGGGGTCCTGGGATTGAGCCCTACGTTTTTGTACTCCTTGCTTACGGGGAGCCTACTTCTCCATTTCCCTCTGCTGCTCCCCTGCTTGTGTGTGCACTCTCTTTCTCTCTCTCTCTCAAATGAATACATAAAATCTTTAAAAAAAATAATAAATCTGGGAACGTATTTTTCCTTTCATATTTGAAGAATAATTTTTCTGTATGTAGCATTCTTGGTTGACAGGATTTTTAGTTTTTTTGTTTTTTTTTTTTAAGATTTTTACTAATTTTTGAGAGAAAAAGAGAGCGAGCACAAGCAGGGGGAGAGGGAGAAGCAGAGTCCCTGCTGAGCTGAGAGTCTGACATGGTGCTGGATCCCAGGACCTGGAGATCATGATCAGAGCCTAGGGCAGATGCTTTAACCGTGCCACCCAGGTGCGTCAGGATTTTTAAGTTTTATTTTATCTTATTTTTTTGCCTTCTGACATTCATCAGTCTGATGATTAATCAGCTGTTTATTGCATTATTTTTCCCATGTATGTTATAAACCATTTTTTGTTACCATTTTCATAATTTTGTTCTTTGTGGCTTCAGTTCGAAAGTGATGTGCCTAGATGTGAATCGCTTTGTATTTATCCTTTTGGGGTTCATTTAGCTTAGGGTTCATTAAGTTTTGTGGTCAGTAGATTAGTGTTTTTCATCAAATTTTGGGGGTTTTCAGCAGTTACTTCTTGGAATTTTTTCTCCTCTTTTTTCTTCTTCCTCTTTTTAATTTTTGATGTTGCCTTTATACGTATATTGGTAGGTGTGCTGTTATCCCATATGAGGCCTCTGAGGCCCTGTTCATTTTTCCCTTTGTTCTTTCAATTGGATAATTTATTTCTTTGTTTTTAAGTTCACAGATTTTTAAAAAAGATTATTTATTTATTTGACAGAGATCACAAGTAGGCAGAGAGGCAGGCAGAGAAAGAGGGGGAAGCAGGCTCCCTGCTGAGCAGAGAGCCTGATGTGGGGCTTGATCCCAGGACCCTGGGATCAGGACCTAAGCTGAAGGCAGAGGCTTTAACCCACTGAGCCACCCAGGCACCCTTTGTTCACAGATTTTTTAAAAAATATCATCTCATATCTTGAATCTTTCACTTTGTTACACTTTTCAACTCTAGTGTTTCCAAGTTTTAAAAGTATTTAAAAGTATTTCTTTATTTGAAATTTTCTACTTGTGTAATTGTTGTATTTTTCTTTAATTTTTAATATATGATTTCCCTTAACTCTTCGAACATATTTATTCTATATTTTAAAAGTTTCCTGGCTTTATATTGATATAATTGATATATAACATTGTGTTTATTTTAGGTGTACAATATGTTCATTTGATGTATTTATATATTGCAAACTGATTACCACCATACCATTAATGTCACACCTTATAATTACCATTTCTTTTTGTGATGAGAACATGTAAGCAACTTTGCAACTTTGAAATGTAAGGTATGGTGTTACTAACTGTATTAACCATGGTGTATAGGTGAGATTCTGAGGACTTATCCGTGTTATAACCAGAAGTTTGTACTCTGACCAACATCTCTTTTCCCCTCTCTCTAGCACCTGGTGACAACCCTTCTAGTATCTTTGTATGAGTTTGGGTTTTTAGATTCCACATATAAGTGATATATAGTATTTGTCTTTCTTTTCTGATTTATTTCACTTAGCATAATAACCTCAAGTTCTATCCATTTTGCAAATGTCAGAATGTCCTTCTGGCTGAATGTTTCTATCTATCAATATCAAATTTTCTTTATCTATTCATCTGTTGATAGACACTTAGGTTGTATCCCTGTCTTGGCTATTGTGAATGATGCTGCAGTGAATATGAGAGTACAGGTAACTCCTCAAAATAATGATTTAAGTGTAATTGCTGGATCACGGTAGTTTTATCTTTAATATTTTGAAGAACCTCCATACTGTTTTTCTTAGTAGCTGCATCAGTTTAATTTCCTACCACCAGTACACAAAGGTTCCCTTTTCTCTACATCCCCATCAGCACTTTATCTCTTATCTTTTTGATGATAGCCATTCTAACAGGTGTGAAATGATATCTCATTTTTATTTTAATTTGCATTTCCCTGATGATTAGTGATGTTGAACACTTTTTCATTACCTGTTGGCTATTTGTATGTGTTCTTAGGAAAAATGTCTATTCGGGTCTTTGCCCAGTTTTTAATTGGCTTGTTTGGGGTTTTTTTGCTGTTGAGTTGTATGAATTCTTTATATATTTTAGATATTAACCCCTATCTCATATATGATTTGAAAATATTTTCTCCCATTACATACTCCCATTACTGCCTTTCATATTGTTGTTGATGTTATTTGCTATGCAAAAGCTTTTTAATTTGATGTAGTTCCACTTGTTTATTTTTGCTGTTGTTGCCTTCTCTTTTGCTGTCAAATTTAAAATAATCATTGTCAAGACCAGTGCCAGGAAGCTTACAGACTCCCTGTGTTTTCTTTTAGGAGTTTTGTGGTTTCAGGTCCTTATGTTTTTCAATAGAATAGCTTACTCTGTATTCTTGTCTGCTAACTCTAACAGCCGTGTCTACCCAGAGTCACTTTCTATTAACTGCTTTTTTTTTTTTAACCTTAGAGTAGGGTCAGCTCTATCTGTTGTCTGTATGTCTCACGTTTTCTTTTTTCTTTTCTTCCTTTAAAAAAGTTTTTTAAATATTTTTACAGTTGGACATTTCAGATAATATATTGTAGCAACTCTGGATTCTCATTTTTTAAAAATCTTAATGAAGGTTGTTATTTGGGGATGTTCCTTTTTTTTTTTCTCTTTTTGTAACTTACCTGCATCTAATCTGTAGAATCTTTTTACTTTTACAGTTTGAAATGCCTAAATTCTGTGTTAATTTTTTAATTCCAATTTTAATTTTTTAGCCTGATATTTTTCACAGGCTGACCATGTCTGTATATTTTAGTGGAGAGGCAGTTATTGGTTAGAGATTGTGCTCAAACATCTTAAGTTTATAAGGCTTCCATCATTTTTTGATGATTCTGTACATGGGTGGGGGCATCCATTTAAAATGTGGCCAGTTTTTTTTTTTTTTTTAAGATTGTATTCACTTACTAGAGAGCAAGAGACACACACAACAGGGGAAGGAGGGAGAAGCAGACTCCCTGCTGAGCAGGAGCCTGATGCGGGGCTCTATCCCAGTATCCTGGGATCAGGACCCAAGGCAAAGGCAGACAGACACTTAACTGACTGAGCTACCCAGGTGCTCCAAAATTTGGCCAGTTTTTAAGTTGGCCTCAGCTTTTATTTTGTCTGAGACCCTGTTGGGTTTCCCCTGCATATGTGTACAACTTATCAGTCAGCTAGGAATATGTGGAGAGCTTATTTATCCCCTTTGTGCCTCTCATGTCCAGGATGTCCCTGTTAAATTTTTTAGTGTTCTGCCAAGTCTGTCATTTTCCCCAGCTGGGACTTTATCCTCAGGGTGATAGAACTGTGAGCTTTCTCACTTTGTTTCCTATCAGACTTACCATTTTTACTGCCAGTGCCACTGGACATGGGTTTTTCTCTCTTTACTAAGTAATGGTAGCCCCTTCTCTAGGCAAAATTCCTGGTTTTCCTGCCCTGATAAAACTGCCTCAATCTCTGAGCTGGGCAGAATTGGTTGGAGATGGTAGCTTCCTCTGGCAAAAAGGTCACTGATCCCTACTGTCCTGCCTCCTGTGTCTAGCAGCTTTTTTAAAAGAGTGAATGCTACTTGATTTGTTGTTGCTTTTGATTTATTTCCAGAACCGTGAAATGGTTGTTTCTACAGCGTAGTCCTTTTTTTTTTTTTTTCCTTAAGATGTATTTATTTTGAGAGAGGGAGAGAGAGAGCTTGTGTCAGCTTGTGCAAGGGCAAGCAGGTGAGGGGCAGACGGAGAGAGAGAATCTCAAGCAGACTCCCTGCTGAGTGAGGAGCCCTACCCAGAGCTGGATCTCAGGACAGAGTCAGATAACTGACTAAGCCACCCAGACACCCCTATGGTGTTGTCCTTCTTATAGGTGTTTTAAGGGGGAATGGATTTGCCAATCTCTTTATTCCACTATAGCTGGAAATACTGTCCTTTTGAAACTTTCTGACTTCTTACTCCTTTCCCTCATATCTTCCAGGCCCACTTTGATTCACTCGAGTCAGGCTTTTGTTAGCACTGTTCTACTGAAGGCACTTTTATAAGAGTCACTGGCATCCTGCATTTACCCTTTCCAATTACCAGTTTCCTGTTTTCATCTCAGTCAACTTTTCAGCAACTTTCAACATAAATGGTCACTGCCTTTTTCTGAAAACGTTTTTGTTTTGTTTTTATAATTTTTTAATTTTTTTATTAACATATAATATATTCTCAGACCCAGGGGCACAGGTCTGTGAATCACCAGATTTACACACTTCACAGCACTCACCGTAGCACATAACATTTCCCAATGTCCATAAACCCACCACCCTCTCCCTACCCCCCTACCCCTGGCAACCCTCAGTTTGTTTTGTGAGATTGAGTCTCTTATGGTTTGTCGCCCTCTCGATCCCATCTTGTTTCATTTTTTTCTTTTCCCACCCCCCAAACCCCCCACGTTGCATCTCACCTTCCTCATATCAGGGAGATCATATGATAAATGTCTTTCTCTGATTGACTTATTTCGCTGAGCATAATACCCTCTAGTTCTATCCACGTCATCGCAAATGGCAAGATTTCATCTCTTTTGATGGCTACATACTTTTCCATTGTATGTATGTATGTATGTATATGTATATATGTATGTATGTGTGTGTGTGTATATATATATATATATAGCACATCTTCTTTATCCATTCATCTGTTGATGGACATCTAAGTTCTTTCCATAGTTTGGCTATTGTGGACATTGCTGCTATAAACATTCGGGTGCATGTGCCCCTTCGGATCACTACATTTGTGTCTTTAGGGTAAATACCCAGTAGTGCGATTGCTGGGTCATAGGGTAGCTCTATTTTCAACTTTTTGAGGAACCTCTGTGCTGTTTTCCAGAGTAGTTGCACCAGCTTGCATTCCCACCGACAGTGTAGGAGGGTTCCCCTTTCTCCACATCCTCGCCAGCATCTGTCATTTCCTGACTTGTTCATTTTAGCCATTCTGACTGGTGTGAGGTAGTATCTCGTTGTTTTAATTTGTATTTCCCTGATGCCAAGTGATGAGCACTTTTTCATGTGTCTGTTGGCCATCTGGATGTCTTTGCAGAAATGTCTGTTCATGTCCTCTGCCCATTTCTTGATTGGATTCTTTGTTCTTTGGGTGTTGAGTTTGATAAGTTCTTTATAGATTTTGGATACTAGCCCTTTATCTGATAATGTCATTTGCAAATTCTGTCAGTTGCCTTTTGGTTTTGTTGACTGTTTCTTTTGCTGTGCAAAAGCTTTTGATCTGGATGAAGTCCCAATAGTTCATTTTTCCCCTTGCTTCCCTTGCCTTTGGCGATGTTCCTAGGAAGAAGTTGCTGCAGCTGAGGTGGAAGAGGTTGCTGCCTGTGTTCTCCTCAAGGATTTTGATGGATTCCTTTCTCACATTGAGGTCCTTCATCCATTTTGAGTCTGTTTTTGTGTGTGGTGTAAGGAAATGGTCCAGTTTCATTTTTCTGCATGTGGCTCTCCAGTTTTCCCAACACCATTTGTTGAAGAGACTGTCTTTTTTCCATTGGATATTCTTTCCTGCTTTGTCGAAGATTAGTTGGCCATAGAATTGAGAGTCTATTTCTGGGCTCTCTATTCTGTTCCACTGATCTGTGTGTCTGTTTTTGTGCCAGTACCATCCTGTCTTGATGATGACAGCTTTGTAATAGAGCTTGAAGTCTGGAATTGTAATGCCACCAACTTTGGCTTTCTTTTTCAGTATTCCTCTGGCTATTTGAGGTCTTTTCTGGTTCCATATAAATTTTAGGATTATTTGTTCCATTTCTTTGAAAAAAATGGATGGGATTTTGATAGGCATTGCATTAAATGTGTAGATTGCTTTATGTAGCATAGACATTTTCACAAAATATTTGTTCTTCCAGTCCATGAGCATGGAGCATTTTTCCATTTCTTTGTGTCTTCCTCAATTTCTTTCATGAGTACTTTATAGTTTTCTGAGTATAGATTTTTTGCCTCTTTGGTTAGGTTTATTCCTAGGTATCTTATGGTTTTGGGTGCAATTGTAAATGGGATTGACTCCTTAATTTCTCTTTCTTCTGTCTTGTTGGTGTATAGAAATGCAACTGATTTCTGTGCATTGATTTTATATCCTGACACTTTACTGAATTCCTATATAAGTTCTAGTAGATCTGGAGTTGAGTCTTTTGGGTTTTCCACATATAGTATCATATCATCTGCAGAGAGTGATAGTTTGACATCTTCATTGCCGATTTGGATGCCTTTAATTTCTTTTTGTTGTCTGATTGCTGAGGCTAGGACTTCTAGTACTATGTTGAATAGCAGTGGTGATAATGGACATCCCTGCCGTGTTCCTGACCTTAGTAGAAAAGCTCTCAGTTTTTCTCCATTGAGTGTGATATTCGTAGTGAATTTCTGAAAACGTTTTTTAATTTGCTTGTAAGATAATATTTTCTCCTGTTTTTCATCCTACTTCATTACTTCTCCGTGATCTGCTCCTTCTCATACCTCTGAATATTTATTTATGTATTTTGATCTAAGTATTTTCCCTAGGTGATACCATTGGGTTCCCTTGCTTTAAGCCCCCCCACCAACCTTTTTTAAAAATATTTTATTTATTTATATGACAGAGAGAGAGACATCAAGAGAGGGAGCACAAGCAAGGGGAGTGGAAGATGGAGAAGCAGGCTTTCCACTGAGTAGGGAACCCGATGCAGGGCTCAGTCCCAGGACCCTGGGATCATGACCCAAGCTGAATGCAGACGCTTAATGACCTTTAAGTTCCCTTTTTGAAGATGACTCCCAGATGCATATTTCTGGCTTCAACTTCTTCTACCTTGAGCCTCACAGTATTTTCAGTTGGATGGTCAGTAAACATTTCAAACTTAATAGATGGAAAACAGAACTCTTGAACCACTTTCTCCATCAGATTTATTCTCTTTGGTTTTTAGAATGATCCTTTAAAAAGGGTAAATCAGATTATGTCATTTTCCTGATCAAAACAACTTTGGCTTTCCTTTACATTTAATGTGAAACTCAGTTTCTTACTCTGATTAAAAAAGAGTTTATAGACATACCCCCTGCCTACCTTCTCTGAACTTCTCTTCCTTTACTCAATCACATTATTCTTCTAGCTATTTCTTGATATTACCTGTCCACCTCTTTTTACATTTGGAGGTTCCTATAAACTACAGTGCTCTTCTTACATATCTTCACATGGTTATTATCATATCATTCAGGTTTGTGTTCAGATCTTACCCCTTTATGAGGTGTGTTCTGACTTCCCTATCCAGAATACAGCTCCTTGTCTATATCATGCTCTGTCTCCTTAAGCTATGTGAAAATATATTGCTTCTTCTTCACTCTCCTCCATAGACTGTAAGTTTCATGAAGATAGGAACTTGGTCTTGTTCACAGCCATATCCTTAACATTACAAACAATGCCTGGCATAGTATAGGTACACGGTATTTGTAGAATAAAAGTGTTTTGTGTAGAATCAGTATGTCGTTAGTGAATTAATAAAGAATTAAGAATAAAGAATTAAGTAACAATGGCTAGGCTTGTGATAGCTATATATTTAAATGCATTCAGGCATTAACTTTGTTTGCCCAATGTTGATATGATTAATACTTATAAATGTTGCTCTATGAAATTTATATTTTAGACCTTTTAGGGAATTTGAAGATGAGAAAATTTAAGACTTTAAAAAGGAATAGAACATATCAAAAGAGTAAGGGTGGATGAATATTTAGGTCCATGTATTTGCTTCACTTATGTGTTCTTTCTGGTAAAAGATGGTACGCATAAACTTACACAACTTCTGCTATTGGAGAATTTAATAGTTCTCTTTTATAAGTTGGTTAATGAGTCTGGAAAATGGCTTATTTTAACATAGTTGGCTATGTTGAAAAACAATCTTAAAAGCCATCTCAATACCTTGAGAGCAGTGAGTCTTAGCTTACTAGCAGTTATTCCACAAATCTAGCTATATAGATGTGAACTGGCAAAGTATAGATATACTTCCCAACTCAGCATCAGTTTAAAATGCAAATGGACCCAGTTTTTAAATAAGGTGAAGTTTGTGTTCTCTGTCACAGTTAAAACTTAGAATGTGACTTCTCTTATCTTTATTAAAGTAATTATGCTGTACTGAGTTTCTTTATTGCTTCAGCTATAGACATTTTATAACAAGTAATGGGATGAAAGATTGATGTTCTATAAAATAAATTTTTTCTTATTTTAAAAAAAAGATTTATTTACTTATTTGAAAGAGAGCACAAGTGGAGGGAAGAGGAGAGGGAGAGAGAGAATCCTTAGGCAGCCTCTTCACTGAGTGTGGAGCCTGACATGGGGCTCCATCCCAGGACCCTGAGATTGTGACTTAGCTGATATCAAGAGTCAACTGCTTAACCAACTGAGCCACCCAGGTGCACCTGTAAAAGAATTTCAAATATCACTGTACATGAACCCAGCTTTCACAGTCAATTTAAAGGGATAGAGGAGAATCCCTTCGAATTTCCAATTTTCCTGAGATGACATGCTAGAACAATCATAGAGCCAGTTGGAAGTATCTAGAGGAGAAGAAACATTTGCATATTTCTGGTATCATCTTCTAAGAACTGGAACCCACTCTGCTGTATGACAGTTCTGCTTATTAGGCTCCTCATTTGCTGTGCAATCCCCAGCCCCTCTCTTTTTTTTGCGGCAGGGGGAGGGGCCTTCTTTTTCTAACCATAAAGGATTTTTCCTTCCAGATGCCCAGGTATATAACTGTATGTTTTTTAGCTCTCCCAAAATTGTGATTTTATATTTCCTGTGTATATAGCCAGTACTTTGTAATATTTTCTCTGTGTTATATAATTTGGCCTTTATTTATTAGACTTCTGATAGCCAAGTATGTTTTTGGAATTTATCTTCTTTGTTAATATATACTCTTCACATTTATTACTACAAATAAAGGCATCATATTTAATGCTTTCTTTTCATGAAGAATGAACATAACTTTCAACTTCCCCAAAGGAAGAAATTATTTGTGTGGTCTATAAATTTATCAGGACTGTACAATTTCTAGTATGCATATTTTAACTTAGCAACTAGCCCTTCTTTTGGGCTCTCGAATTTTTTTTTTTTTTTTTAAACTGTATCTTGGAAGATAGTAGGGCTTGTAAGAGCTCTTTGGTTAGTGAGAAGCTTGATTTTCATTATAGTTGCAGAAGATTATAGTAGTGGTAGCTTATTCCATCTATCTCTTACATCCTGTACACCTTGCTTCTCAAGCTGTTAGTGGTGAAATACTAATTTTAAGAATTTCCAGTTCATCAAAGACTGATATTTTTGTAAAATACAGTGCAAATCAGTTACTAGAAAAGTGGAATTTAAAAAAATACAAAGTATAGGCCCCAATCTTTATTATAAGATTCACAGATATGAAATTATTATATCAAATTTCTATAAAACATTCTAAGCACTTATTCTCAATTCTATGTTTATCTTATTTCGGAGTAGTAGAAAGTAGTAGACTAATAACATAGACTAGTGAAAAACAGTTTGCAGGTTAGCATTGGTCTATAGACCATACTTTTTATTTTGTTTAAAATTTGTTATTTTTTACTTTTAAAAAATTTTAACTGAAGTACAGTTGGCATATAATATTAAGTTTAGGTGTACAATGTAGTGCTTCAGCAGTTATGAAATTCTCATCATAAGTATATTATTGTATTATAGACTATATTCCCTATGCCCTACTTTTTATCCCTATGACTTATTTATTTTACAGTGAGCAGTTTGTACCTCTCATTCCCCTTCACCTATTTTTTCCAGGCCCCCACCCCCAGACCATACTTTTTAGTAATATATCCATAACCTGCTCTTTGTAGTGTTTAATGTTACGAGTTCTTCGAATCTTAGTCAATATGGTTAATAGTATTTATCCTTTAAAACATATTTTCATGTGTTTCCTTTTCAGAACCGAGAGCTCCAAATCATGAGAAAGCTAGATCACTGTAACATAGTCCGATTGCGTTACTTCTTCTACTCAAGTGGTGAGAAGGTAGGTCTTGCAGAAAGTATGTACTGAATATTATGATAGACTTGTTATTTTTCTAAAATTAGTCATCATTCTCTACTGCATCTCCCACCCTAGCCCAAATAGCAGAAGTTTTGCTAATTGAATGGAAGAATTCAAAAACACAGGCCCTAGTGATTCTGAACTCAAGATATAATCATTGAATATCATTAGTCATATCAGAAATTATTTATGAAATAAAGGGAATGAATTTTTAAGAATTTTCTTTTTTAGAATATTTGTCTTTAGTTCTTTATTTATATGTATATATATCTTAAACTTTCTGTGTTCCTTAGGTACTTCTGGAGCCCCATGATAGTTCTACCTGTTTATTAGAGGGTGGAAAATTATGTCATTTTAAGTGGAAGTATTGGAGGAAAAGGGGAAACAGGAAGACTTTGGTAGGACTAGAATGAGACTTAAACACTGGGAGGCAAGTTTAACCTATCTTTGGTAAGGGAAAAAGTTAGAAAGGTGTAATATTACAAAGCTTGTTGTAAGTGGCCACTATTTATGATCACATTTAATTTTGTGAAGCGAAGGATAATTAAAGGAGACTTTGTGCTATGCATCCCTAGCCCTTTTTGTCTTTCTGTTCATATGATGACAGTTATTATAACTAACATCATTGTGCTTACCGGAGTTTGGAATCACAAAAAATCAGTTTCTTCTGTTTTACTTGCTTAATTCTGCCTGTTCACTCTCTCTTCTTCCCAGATTCAGTATTTTCCTTACTTTCTACTTCACTGATTTGGGGTGAGAGGACAGGGCAAATAATAAACTACTTAATCTTTTTGGCTAAATAGGACTTTGGAGAAGACCAATTGATATTTTGGACCTCAGATTTCTGGTATCTACTGTCTAAAGTTCCTAGATCCATAATTCCCCTTGATTTCTAAGCACAGTTTGTTTTTTTACTTCATATAACTATTTCCCAGTGTACCAGTGTTTAACCATTTTCCATTAAATTTTATTTACATTATTTCCTTAGAGTTCTTTTTTTCATGTCAAAGCCTGTAATATGGGAAGGTTCCTATGTATTGAGTCACAGTTGTGATATACCTCCTGTGGATACATAAATGTTAAATATTTGAATGTGTTTGTGTCAGTCATAGCTAATGTTTTAGCAACTATAATTAGCAAATTGTCTCAGTGACTGTTGTTTCTCAGGTGCTTATATTAGGGAGTGTAAGCCCTTGTAAGTATTTGAGCCCTTTTGTTTCAAAAGCCAGTTACAAGGTTCATACTACCTTTTTTTTTTTTTTTAAACCTAGCAAACTGCCTGTTATGTCTTTAATCTTATCTATTCTGACATCTTTACTTTTTCCTGTCCCTTCCCAAATAAAATTATGAACCATCTGTTATGTTCACAGCACTCTTATAATGGAATTTTTCATCCTCATGACTTTTTGTTATTAGGTGCTAGACATTATAATACCCCAGGGAGGAAAGTAAAGGTCAGAATTATTTGTTCCATGAACCACTAGATTACATGGAGATTGGTTTGCAAAGGATTCCTTACAAAGCCCCTAAACATTTTCTCATGATAACTTTATTTATATAGCTTTCCCTATACAGCAGGCACTGTGTTTAGTATTTTACAAATATTAACTCATTTAATGCTTATGAAGATAAAGAGCAGAAAAGGAAGAATGTCAAACTTTTAAATATAAGGCTCTATTTGTGGCAGCATCAAAAGGTTGACCTATCTGGTTTTGGTCTGGTGAAAGCTTGTTCACAGTCTGCCCTCACCCTCACTTAATCCTGCCATGGGAGTGACAGTGGACTGTTGTCTATATACCGCAGAGGATGGATTTTCCTCCCTGCTGCTGCTCAGAGCTGCTTATTATCATAAATGGTCTTGCAGATAAAGAGCAATTGAGAAGTCATTAAGGGAGACTAACCAGAAAGATGCTGAACCTCTGTTATAAAAAAGAAATGTACTTTCTGTACTGTTTTATTTATCTCAGAACTTTCTCTTGAGCTTTGTAAATTTTCCAAAGTGGAAGAAAAAAAGATTCCTCTTAGTTTTGGATAGCTTCATTTAAAAAAAAAAAAAGAAAAGAAAAGTTGTGATATGGTGCTGAAAATAATGATCCTTCCTTAACAAAAAAGGAAGGTTTTCTGAAAATATGCAGAAGTACACAGGTTCAGGACCTCTCATAATCTTTTAGCCACCAAAAAGATGATTTCTTCTTGCCCTACTCATGATCTCCACTTCCATTCTTCTGAATTGTTCTGGTAAGGCTAACATCACTCATGAGGCCAGATAGTAAATTAATATGTCCCATATGAGAAGAGAGGTTCTACTCTCAGGTTGAGAACTCAGGTTTGCAGTTATCAATTCTAACTCTTAAGAGTCCTGAGAGTGAACTTATAACTGCCTTTTAGAAAAGGATCTAAATATCTTAGGGAATTCTTACAAATTTTTAAAGATGATTTCTATCTGAATATGACAGACCTATATTGGGTAGGCATTTTTTCTAACAGAAGCAGTATGTACTACCTATGTGTGTATATTAGAAGAGTTTTAGGGGAAGAAATAATAATAGTTCAAGATGTCTCTGGGACATGCAAATAGAAATCCCCATGAGACAGATACATGTATGATTTCATAGGTGGTAGTGGTAGCTGACAGTGGAGGTTAGGTGCTAAGTAGAGAAAGGATATTGACAAGGTTGGGCTGATAGAGTTGTATAGCCATGTGGTAGAACTCTTAGGAGTTCTGGGACGAGGGAGAGGGGATGTTTGAGACCAGGACAGTAAAGAACCAACAGTTTGCCAAGTACTGCCTTCTGGTCCTAGAATGTGAGAATAGTCTTCATTTGGGAGAACTGCGAGGAAGCCAGTGCCTTTGGGTAGGTCCTTTGTCTAGGACAAAGCAGTAAAAACAACAAACAACAACAAAAAACCTCTGTGAAGAGACTGGGATTCAATACTCCATGAAGAGTTTTTCTTCAGGGTGCTAGGGAGCTCAGGGGAACATTTGGACAAGACATCAGTGGTCAGAACATAAGCCTAATGGAGATGTGAGCAGGCAATTAGGGGGACGATTTTAGAAATTGTGAGGATGAAAAAGAGAAGAATTTAGTGTTTCAGGAATATAAGGGTGAAAGACTTGGTTGATATATATGGAATCATTTCATAACTCTCTTATTGTTGTCCTCATCTCTCCCTCTACTGTTTTCTCAGTCTCTTCTGTTCTTTTGTCTCTGTCTACTTTCTGGGTTTCTGCTTCTTTCACTCTGGGCTCTGGGTCTCTATCTTTTGGTCTCTGGGTTTCAGTCCCTCTCTTGGTTTGTGTCACCTGCTCAGATTTCTTTTCCCTCTTCAACTCTGATACCTGTCTGTCTGTCTGTCTCTCTCTCTCTCGTTTAATTACTATATGGATTTCAATCTCATTCCCTAGGTTTTCTGTACCCCTCTTTTTTTTTTTTTTTTTTAATATTTTTATTTATTTATTTGTTAGAGAGAGAGAGAGTGAGCACAGGCAGACAGAGAGGCAGGCAGAGGCAGAGGGAGAAGCAGGCTCCCTGGCGAGCAAGGAGCCCGATGTGGGACTCGATCCCAGGACGCTGGGATCATGACCTGAGCCGAAGGCAGCCGCTTAACCAACTGAGCCACCCAGGCGTCCCTCTGTACCCCTCTTTTGTTGGGTTTCTACCCGTCTTTCTTTGAATATCTGATCCTTCTGAGTCTGTATGGATTCTCATCTGTCCTGAGCCTTCTTCATTCTCTTTCTTGGCCTTTCTTTCTTTCTTTCTTTGCCTCTATTCCTCCCTTTTTGGAAAATTTTAAGGAAGAAAAATTTTTACTCACTATCCTGACTTTTGATTTCTACTCTCTTCCTTCTTTCTTTCTCTTCTCTCCTTTCCTTTCCTATTCTTTTCATTTCTTCTCTTTTCCTTTCCTCTTTTCTTCTTTCTTTCTTTCGTTCCTATCTTATTTCATTTGTACATGTTACATAGTTGTATGAATAATTATTTATAACCTTATAAACTTAGAAGATTTCATAAAACTTTCCATGTTGCCTCATAGTGTTTGTAGTTATTGACTATACAGTATTCCATTGAGTTGTTGAACTGCATAATACTCCCTAAGTATTCCTCTACTACCCCAGGGCTTCATCATAATTTTTATCTATAAACACTTTTCAACTCTGGGTGAAGTTAGAGTAGGATTACTGCAATATTTGGCAAATATTTCCACTGACCACAGTTTGAGTGGAAGGTTACGTCTATTTTGGTAAAATTGTCTTTATTTTGCTCCACCCTGCCATTTTAAAGACTATTTTTCTTTAGCAATTGTTTAGCATATAACTGGGCAGAGGACTGTCCATAGTAACTAAAAGAAGAGGGAATTAAGTCAGGACAGAGAGCAGAGTTGTGACCTAATTAGTCTTAGTCATAGTCATCTGGTTGGAATTATTAGTGTTTGCTCTAGTAACTAGAGCATCAGGTAGTCAATCAGTATACTTTAGATTACTCAGTAAGCTTTAACTAACTCTGATTTAGTTCAGAAGAAGTAGCACTCTGTCCTTGACCAGACAAAAATGGGGATTTTTGAGTGTTTTATAAGTCTAGGCTTATGATACTTTCGTGAATTTGTGTTTTTTCATTATCCGTATTTGATAGTAGAAGCTCCTTTGCCCCTAAATAAAATTTTATGAAGTACCCTATCCTATAAAAAGAACAGGTAGAAAACAAAGTTGCTTTGGTTGAAACTGGGGTATGGGAACCAGCTAACGTTGTCTTTCCTGAGTTGCACTTCACCTCTGTAGAACCCTAGGAGTCTGAAAGGATGGACATAGTATGTAAATCACATTGTGTCTTTACAGGAGCCTCAAATTTTATTTGGGGGAAAAAAAATTTTTTTTTTTTTTTTTTTTTTAGAAAATTTTCTGTAAGTAACCTTACATATGAAAATATTTTACCTGTAAAATATCAAATTGGTAAAATCATAGATTGGTAATTTGAATAAAAAAGAAGTTAATTAGATTGTGAAATCATAGATTGGTAATTTGAATAATAAAGAAATAGCCTTCCTTAAAAAAATCTCTCCCTCTACTTGCATGAGAGGCAGTTTAAATAGCAAGGATGACAAATTGATTTCATTCTTCATGCCAACTTTGCTCTATTGATAGTAACTGTGTAGAGGGCTATGTATAGAAGGAAAAGTTCTACCACTGCTTCTGGGATCAGAGAGAAGAGTGCTGTGCTTTATTATGCCTGTTTGTCGCTAGCCCTGGAGAGGAAAGGGTAGGGGTGAATCTGTTCTGAAAATTAAAGAATTCTGGCTTTGTAACGGGGTTTACATCCCAGTTCTGCCACTTGATAGCAGTGTGACTAGGCAAGATATTTACTAAACCTTTTTCCTTTTCCCCCTTCTCATCTGTACAGTAAGGATTTTATAAGAAAAAAAGTATAATAATGTTTAAGTGCTTTATCTTAGCAGTTGGCATATAATTAACACTTAATAGACATTAACTTACTACTTTACAAATTATAATTTAATATAGCAAATATATATTGCACTTGCTATGCATCAGATATTGCTCTCAGCACTTTACATGTACTTTATAACTCACATAAGCCTCATAGCCACCCAGTGAAGAATGGGTACTGTTATTATCCCCCATTTTATAGAAGAAACTGAGGCACTTGCAGTTAAGTAAGCTACCTGAGAGTCATACAGTTAATGAGTGGCAACCTTAGGAGTCCGTTTTAGGCAGTCTTTTCTCTAGGGTCTGTATAGTATGCTGTACTATTTAGTGTTGAATGTCCTTCTGCAGGAGCAGTGTATTAGAAATGTAGCATTAAAAATATTTCAATAGGGACGCCTGGGTGGCTCAGTTGGTTAAACAGCTGCCTTCGACTCAGGTCATGATCCCAGTGTCGGGCTCCTTGCTCAGCAGGGAGCCTGCTTCTCCCTCTGCCTACTACTCTGTCTGCCTGTGCTCACTCTCTCTCTCTCTCTCTGACAAATAAAAAAAAATTTTTTTTCAATAATAATTGCTAAACAAAGAGAGGTTTGTACAGTGTCTACTTTGGAGAATTTTTAGAGAAGAATAAATAGCCTTTGTTTCAGGACAATAATAGTAGTAGTGATGATAGCCAAAATTTGTGTGATGCTTACTATACACAAGGCATTAACTAAACACTTAAACTCTTCCGGTTTTTGGGGGGCAAAGTTTGTGAAGAATTGTTCATTTTTTATGTGTTTGTTAGAATTTACCATTGAAACCGTCTGGTCTCAGACTTTACTTTTTGGGAAGTTTTTGGATTACTGATTGATGAATTCTTTACTTCTTATATAGGTTTGTTGAGGTTTTATATTTTGTCTTGAGTTAGTTTAATATTTGGTGTGTTTCCTTGAATTTACTGATTTCATTTAGGCTATCTAATTTGTTGGCACACATTCATTCATAGTATTCTGCTATGTCCTTTTTATTTCTGTAAGGTCAGTAGTAAAATCCTTATGTTCAGTTCTGACATTAGTTTTTTGTATCTTTTTTGACAGTCTAGCTAAAGGTTTGTCGGGCTTTTTTTGAGCTTTTCAGAGAGCAAACTTTTGATTTTCTTAGGTGTTTTCTGGTTTTTGTTTGTTTGTTTGTCTCTGTTTTATCTATTTCTGGTCTATATTATTTCCTTCCTTTAGCTAGCTTTAGGTTTAGTTTCCTCTTCTTTTATAGTTCTTCAGAAGTTAGGTTATTGACTTGAAATCTTCTGTCTTAATGTAGGCATTTATAGCTCTAGATTTCCCACTGAGTGCAGTGAAGATAGCACTCAGAGGGTGGTATGTTCATTTTTGTTTTCATGTTATCTCAGGTGTATTCTGATGTTTCTTTTTCCAGTGTGTTGTTTAATTTTCTCTTTGTCCTTTTGGTTGTTTAGAGTGATACTTATTTTCTACACATTTGTGATTTTTTTTCTTTTTGTTGTTGATTTCTAATTTCATTCTGTTACGGTAGGGGAAGATACTTCATATGATTTCATTCCTTTTAAATTCATTGAGATTTGTTTTGTTGCATAATATATGGCCTATTCTGGATAACATCCTATGTGCACTTGAGAATAATGTGTATTCTCTTTTAGGATGTAAAGATAGATAGATTGATAGATATCCTTTTGGTTTATAAAGTTCAGATCTTTTATTTCTTTATTGCTCTTTTATCTAGGTGTGCTGTCCATTATTGAAAGTGTGTATTAAAGTCTCCAACTCTTGTAGAATTGTTTATTTCTTCAATTCTGTCAGTTTTTGCTTTGTATATTTGAGATTCTGTTGTTGGTACATTATACATGTATAATAGTTATATCTAGTTGATGAGCTGACCTTTTTATCAAAATATAATGTCTTGGATGCCTTGTATTTTCTTTCTCTTGCCACTGCTCCCGCTAGAACCTCCAGGGCAAGGTTGAGAAGAGATGAAAGCAGAAATCCTTATTTTGTTCTTGATTTTAGAGGGGGGAAAAGTATCTAGTCTTTCTTTTTAAGTACGATGTTAGCTGTGGGTTTTTTGTAGATGTCATTTAAGGGGCATCCCTTTTTTTTTTTTTTTTTTACTTTATTTAAGCTTTATTTAAACATATGATGTAACCCCACCACCCTCACCCAACCCCTCTTCCCCCCACCCCCCTCAGTTTGTTTTATGACATTAAGAGTCTCTTTTGGTTTATCTCCCTCCCAATCCCATCTTCTTTCATTTTT